>QTSX02005197.1:0-133310 GCA_014839935.2 Entomophthora muscae | reverse complement strand
AACATGGGCGCTGTTGTCCATCTGATCAGCTCCAGCCTTGACCCATTTTTATTTGACATTGTTTAAACTGTCTAACATTTTTCAGGGTCTGGCAGCAGTCCAACATTGATTCATAGTTCTGCAAGGCCATACTACCTGTCAGGGAACCAACCCTGATTGGCCGGCTTGCTAGCGTCTGGGAACTGGCGGGTTGCGGACTGGGTGGGCAGGGCCCACCAAAGGATTGGCGCTAACTTAATGAGGTAGGACATTGACTTGCCCAGCCACAACCACGGACCAGCGGCAGGAACAATAGTATCTATTACTCCCGTGAGAGTAATATATACGATTCCAAAAAGCTTGTTGTTATGGTCCAGTGGGAGCTCAGCTGCAGAGGTGGGCATTGGTTTGGGGGTGACAGGTGGCTTCATGTCTATTTGGTAGGCATGAAGGAAGTTGTATTTATCTCTGAACAGGCAGGGCTTGGTAATGTACCAAGGGCCTTCTCGGTTGTATCTGGTTCTCTCAGTAGTTCTGGCCAAGGGATCCTGGGCTAGTATGTTGTCGGCAGTATAGTCCTTGTACTCGGGCTTTAAGGGGTACTCTGTGAAGTGGATGGGACCAAAGGGAGCACCTGGCAGGCAGTGCGTAGCTGGCGGGTTGGCAGGGGGTCAGACAATCTTTGAGTTAACTGGCAGATGACAAGAATAAAATACAGCAATAATTGGAGAAACCAATATCTCATAACCTTTATTTAAAAATGACAATGGGGGTTGGTCTTGGCCTGGCAAGTATTTATCCCATACTGCCAGGCTTCACTTCCTGGTCGGGTTTTCTGGGCTTGGGCAGGTTGACATCAGGTGTCTCAGATGGCAGTGTGGCACTTGTTTTGGCAGTTTGCCACTGGCCACTTTGGGGTGAGAAGACTTTGAATCATTCTGTTTATCAATTTGGGTATCAGGTGCCTCTTTGGGTTCAGTGCCTTCCCCGGGACTTTGGGGGAGTTTGGAATAACTTTCAGGGAGAAATTTGTCTATTTCACTGGGCAAACCGCCGGTGTCAGGCGTTGGCACCTCGGGGAGATTCCCAGCATCCTGCACTGGCGGTTTGCTTGCAGAATCCTGTGGGGCAGCTAAGGGTTAAGATCCTGGCGGGCTGGCAGCAACTTTGTCAATTAGTAGTGGGTTATTGTGTTCCCAGCCTATGAGTCTGGCAGTTTGCAAAGGATTTTATCCAGGTTTCAACTCTGATTCTGTATTTTGAGATTTAGGAGCAAACAAATTGTCATTTCTGACACTATCCCCACTAATTGATGTTCTACCATAACAGTGAGTGAGTTCCTTGACAGCTGGGGGTCAAAATGTGGCTTGTGTTGAGTTTATACTTATGGGAAGTATAATAAACAAAATAAAGGGGAGATCAAGAAGAGAATGATACTTTATTGGATATGAATATAGGATATTATATAGTATCATGACAAGCCACATGTTGTCCATGTATGTCATGGAGATCATGGGGCTTATCTGAGTAATGTTCCTCTTGAGTCACAAGGCTTAATCAAGTTGTGTTCCATTTAGGACCTGGATTGAGTGATCCCCGTCATAGATAGTTAACTGATAATGGTGCCACCAGCTTATTGACTGGGCAGTGAACCACTCAGTGAGCTGTTTGGTGATTTACTCGGGGTGTTAATTCCCCGAGAGGGAGTAATCAAAGATGTTGCAACACTTGGACAGAAATCTTAATACTAGAAAGCAGGGTATGATCTGGCTAGACCAAAGGTATATTACAACCTTCACCAGAAAAGAGCAATACTGACCAATCATGCAAGTGCAGCGTGAGAAATTGGGAGTAGATTTAATATAAAAAAACCCTTGCTCTCAGCCACAATAAATTGCAGCTTCAGCAACAGCCAAAAGGTTGCCACCAACAATTCCTGGGAGGCCACAGGGGGGAAGAAATTAACTGAACACTAAAATGAATGTAAGAGTTGTAAAAAGACCTTTCTTCATTATTCTATAACCTAATAACGTTCAAAATCATTTAGTAATTCTGGTCATTTGGTTTTTTATGTTGCTTTTTAAGAGAGGTGAGGGAATTGGGGTGGGAGGTTAAATGTCAAAACTAATTGACCAATGATATGAGCAAATATGAGTGCATTTCTTGAGGCAGGGAAATTTGGACAAATTTGAATGGACAAAATCAAAGAAAAACCAAATCAACTAAAATTGAGGACCTGATTTAAATGCACATACCACGGCTCCCAGGTGCTCTTGCACATAACATTTGACCAGGGGTGTCTTGTAGGTGGGTTAGGTGGAGGCATCTTCAGAATAATTTCACAAGTAAAAATGTGAGAGCTTTTCTTGAGCTTTTTTGTAGACCTTTGAATAAATATAAAGACACAATTTAATAAAGTCCAAAAGCATTTGGTGGGGATTGAAGTGGAGGCCTAAGAGAGAGGCGTAACTTTACATTATAGACACAAGAAGTGCTTAAACCATATTAATGGCATCAGATGTAAGCAAATACCCACTTTTATGCTGCAATAAATTGGAATTGTTACCACCTTTTATTTCACAACCCCAATTTCTGATAGTGACTATAAATTTACCCATTTCTCAATGATAAACAATATGTTTTGGTTCCAGAATTCTTTATTACATTTAAGCTTTACTTGTAACTTTGTACTATCCAACTCATTGATAAACTCAAAATTAGTATACACCTCTTCAAAGGTCTTTTACTATCCACTTTCTTCTAGGTGGCTAATTGATTTTCATGATTGTCATTACACATTTAGTTTTAAAATATTTGTGGGGTTGAACCCCAACAAAAACTAGCACTGTGATAGCATTAACACTGAATTCAATGAATTTAAGCAAATCTGTTAACGCTGGTTGACCACAATAAAAGTGGATCAACCGCAAATCAAATAAACTGTTCTTTTCCCTCAACATTAATTTTGGGGTTTTCAGTAGCTTACTGCTGTGGTGTGATTGTTGATAACTGCCAGATCTGTTGGGTCTAACTCCACAATCTCCAGTTATTACTGTTACAGATCAGCCATGCAACTCACATGCAACTAGCATGTAAATCCCCATATTTCCCCTAACTCTCAATATTCCACAGGCTATATAAAGCCACCATTTCCCCAATAAATATATATCCTATTTTTATAATCTTTTGGTTTTACACTGGCCTTGCCTAAATTGGTATTACACCAGTTATCCCAGAAAACTCTTGACAACCTTGCCAAAGGAGAATTTGATCAAACTAACAAATTTGGACCTGCCTTATCTATATTGCACACTTTATTGAAGCAACACAATATTGGTGATCCTGCCAGGGAATTGATAACAATGCCAAATTCCTCTAATCCAGAGCCAGTTGGCTCACTCTATCCCACAGACTTCCTACGTCAAATGGCATCTCAGAATATTCCATTTTTTTAGGACCTGACCCCCAACCCTGGATCAACCGCTTCAAACTTTTCTGCAAATGGTTTTGCATCCCAGACAGTGAGTGGGTCAAAGAGGTCCAGTACTACCTTGACAGGCGCGCGGCCACTTGGTAAAATGCCCTCAAACAACCAGTCACTTTGACTGAATGGAAAAACCTAGCTTATGACTGTTTTGGAGGAGGAGTGGAAGCCGTGATTGCCAACTTAAAAGCTCTCCGCCAGGGCAAGTTCCAAAGCACTGACAAATTTGTCAAAGAACTGGCTATCTTAATAAACCAGTATGAAGACATGGTATATGGACTTGTTGAATCCTATGAAGGAAAGCAAGCGCGCCAGACCTTTGAAGAGACCCATGGCCTTGACTTTGTCTTTGAAACCCTCACCACAGACTACTAAAAATTTGTAGAGTCACACGCTCTTAGAAACTTGGATGAAGCCTATGAACTTTTCTGCCAATATGAAAAGTTCAAAACCAGAGGACAACTCTACCAAGCTGTACCAATTTTCAAGCCAAAACCTGAGCAAAAAGCTATTATGCCTCCACCTGCTAATGAACTGTCGGAATCCATGAAACAATTGGCCCAAGGCATGGCCAACATGACCACATATTTAGCTGGGGGTAAACAACCACAGTCAAATTTGACTTGTGATAATTGCAACAGAGATGGGCATGTTGCATCTACCTGCCATCAGAAATGCAACCATTGTGGAGACAAGAATCATCCATACCTGGTATGCCCCAAGTGGATAAAGGAAACAACAGAAAAACTGAATGCAACCAAGGCTAAGATAGCTAAGAAGAATTCAGAATCAACAAGAAAGAAAGACAAATCCTTTCTGGTAGAAACAATGGCTGCAGTCCGCTCAAATGTTTCGCAGAAACATTGGCTCAGTCACATCGTTCATCCATATAATGTAAATGAGAAAACTAATCAAAACCACAACGGGTTTAATCAGACTGACTCTAGTGATGATCCATTGAATGTTAACAACGGAAACTTCACTTTGGGATCAACAGAACGTCAACCGCCTTTGGAAGTGAGATCAAGTGATGAAACTAAACCCAGAGAGGCTAACCAAGCGGCAAATCATTCAAAATTGAGTTTGAAACTATCATATGTAGATGACCACCTAGAAAATATAAATTCAACAACGGCAATTAATCCTGAACCATATGGTATACCCATGGACAAGGAAGACGGGTCCTTTCCAGAGATCAACGTGTTTAAAGAAACTGTTAAGACTGACATCAAGAAAACCAAATCCAAGCGGCAAATCATACCATCTACAGAAAGGAATAGAAAAGTGGAAGCATGGAAGCTGTTAAAGAAAACAATTATTCCAACTCCGTTGATCAACTTATTAGGATCATCTCCCTCATTTTGCGCTGATATGATCCAAGCCATAGGGCTATGCAAATTTAAAACATCAGATGATTTTATGGCCTCCATTTCAAACTTAAAAGCCAACAGCTCAAATTCAAAGAATGAAATGGGCAGACCACTAGAATCTGTCTTGAATGAAGGTGCCCCCAGAGTAGACGGTGAAGTTGAAGGAATACCTGCATCAATAATTCTTGACGGAGGATCCACGCCAAATATCATCACAGAGAGATTCCTAAGGTCCATTGGTGTACAGGAGTACAGCAAGAGTTCAGAAGTATTCACTTTTGCAAATGGAAAGACTGAAGAGTGCTTAGGAGTTGTAAGAGACCTGACTGTGGACATACAAGAAGTTTGTGTGACTATCTCTGCAGCAATATTTGCACATGACCAATACCAGCTGTTGCTAGGACAAAACGCTTTGTGTGACCTTGGCATATACATTGCATTCAAATACCACCTATGGTATATTGAGAAGGAAGGTGCTCTGGAACCATTGGAAGTCAGCTACCTTAAGGAGAAAAGAGCCCAGTCTTTCCTTACCATCCAAGAGTCCCTCCAACAGAATGCCCACTTGACTGAAGGTCAACGAGAAGATCTCACTAAGCTTATGGATACAGCTAAGGACCTAATACGTGATGAAGAAGACCACCTGCCAGCCGCAAATCTGGAGAAGCATGTCATTGATACAGGAGACCATCGCCCCATCAGAAGAGCTCCATACCACCTGGCAAAACACTATGAGGACTTCGTGGAGAAGGAAATCACCCGCTTGCTAAAGGCTGATATAATTGAATGCTCTAAGTCACCTTGGGCATCCCCTGTTGTCATAGTGCCAAAGAAAAATGGGAAACTTTGCATGTGTGTGAACTATATCCCTTTAAACTCAGTTACTACCAATGACAATTATCCCCTCCCCTTAATCAATGAGATCTTGGCGTCCTACTCTGGAGCCAAGTACTTTACAAATATTGATCTTTTTTTGGGATACCATCAATTGGAGATGGACAGACACAGCATTCCTAAAACTGCCTTTGTTACCAAGCATGGTCAATACCAGTTTAAGCGAATGCCTTTTGGGTTGAGCGGAGCACCTAGGACCTTTCAACAAGCAATGAATAGTGTCTTCCAGGATCTCTTATACAAAAAGGTTACTGTGTATTTGGATGACATAACTGTATTCAGTCCTACCTTTGACCAACACATCTGGGACTTGACAGAAGTCTTTGAACGTATCTGACAGGCCCAGTTATTCATCAATGAGTCCAAGTTGCTCCTTTGCCACAAGGATCTAAAAATCTTGGGTCACATAGTCAACAAAAATGGAGTACTGCCAGACCCTGACAAGGTTAGAGCTATTCAAGACTGGCCACGACCTGATTGCCTGGCCTGCCTTCACTCATTCATTGGTACGGTAGGATATTACTCCCATTTTATCATGAACTACAGTGATATTGCTTGCTTGTTGTTCAAACTGCTGGCAAACAACGTTGAGTTTGAATGAACTCCAGCTCAAGAGGGAGCGTTTAATGCGCTCAAGGATTACCTGATCAAGGAACCAATCCTTGTTCATCCTGAGTTTGTACGTCCCTTTGCCATATTCACCGACGCCTCAGATGAAGCTACTGGTGGAGTGCTTGCACAAGAGCACAACAAACTATACCGTCCTGTTGAGTATACCAGTAAGTCTTTCTCTGGTCCGGAAAGTTGTTACAGCATCTATGATAAAGAAGTGCTAGCTGTCATACGCGCTTTACAAAAGTTCAGATATTATATACTGGGATCTCATACCACCCTTTTCACGGACAACCTTGCCCTTACTTTCATACTCAGCAAGCAACAGGAGAATGGCCGCCAAGTGCGCTGGGTTATGGAGATGTCTGAGTACCTCTTGGACATTAAGCACATACCAGGAAAGCAGAATTTGGTTGCTGATGGTTTGTCCAGACAAGGAGGACATGACGTCCTCAGTGCTGAGTCTGAAGCCATCCAGTATGAACCCAAGTTACATGCCATCTATACCTTGCTCAGCAGAGGAGAGATGTCCGCCAATTTTCCTGTCCTTAAGGAATGTATCCGTTACATCACTGTTGGGTTTGAACTCTACCGTAGTATGGTCCACAAACTAGTTAGAGTGCCCAGAATTGCTGACCGCCCCTTGATCTTACGAGAAGTTCACGATAGCTTTGGACACTTTGGAGTCATTGCCACAGCTGAGCGCCTCTGTGAACAGTACAGGTGGCCCAAGTACTTTGACGATGTAAAAGAACATGTGAAATCATGTACCCCTTGCCAAATGTTCAGCAAAACACACAACATCAGTAAACCCATCAACCCTATTCTCGTCAATGGTCTGTTTGAGATGTGGGGCATTGATTTTGTGGGTCCAATGACAACCACTGCTAGTGGTAAGGAGTACATTAGTGTCGCTATGGAGTATTTTACTAAGTGGCCTGTTGCAAGAGCTTGCACCCTCCACAATGCCGAGACCACCAAAAAGTTCTTGTATGAAGAAATCTTTACTGTCTATGGCCCCCCTGCAGTTCTTCTTAGCAATCAAGGAAATCACTTCCAAAACAAACTTGTAAACTCTTTCTGTGAGAAAGTGTTCACTCATCATAAGCTCACCACAGCTTATAATCCCCAATGTAATGGTCTCACTGAACGGTTCAATCAGACACTCATTTGCAGTCTGGAACGCCTGTCAATGGATGATGCCACTCACTGGGACGTACACCTGCCTGCTGCTTTATGGTCCTACCGGTCTAAGGTTCATTCAGCACTTAAGTTTAAACCTTATGAGATGTTATTTGGTGTTACTATTTGGAATCTTGACCACAACAACATAAATGGTGATGAGCTAACTATGAGCAAAATCCGTCTGGAAGGTCAAGCCAACGTAAAGTGTGCCGCTGAAGCTATGCGTGCCAAAGCAAGGCTGAACCCAAGTCCAGAGCAAATTCTCATTGGTTCTGAAGTCTTGGTGTTTAAGAACTCAGTTGCGCAGTCACTTTCTAAGAAGTTCCTTCCCAAATGGTATGGCCCCTACAAGGTTGTAGGATATGCTAGTAATGGTAACTATCGCTTAGTTGATGTTGACGACCAACCACTGGATAATGTTATCAATCACAATCGGATGAAACTTTTTCACCGTAACAATTAATAGAGGGAGAAGTGTGGTGTGATCGTTGATAACTGCCAGATCTGTTGGGTCTAACTCCACAATCTCCAGTTATTACTGTTACAGATCAGCCATGCAACTCACATGCAACTAGCATGTAAATCCCCATATTTCCCCTAACTCTCAATATTTCACAGGCTATATAAAGCCACCATTTCCCCAATAAATATATATCCTATTTTTATAATCTTTTGGTTTTACACTGGCCTTGCCTAAATCGGTATTACGCCAGTTATCCCAGAAAACTCTTGACGACCTCGCCAAAGGAGAATTTGATCAAACTAACAAATTCGGACCTGCCTTATCTATATTGCACACTTTATTGAAGCAACGCAATACTGCTACAGCACTCAGATCGAAAAGCCTTTGATTTGGGCACTTTCGCTTCAAGCAATTCGACTTACCCAAGCGTACCCGATTGGACCAACTGCTGTTGGCACGGCAAATCAATTTCCATAAAACCTATGCAAACTCTGAGCTTCAATTTTTAAGCACTAACAGGAACAGCAGGGCTAGCATAAAGTTGAACCCTAGCTGATCAAGATTTTCCAGGCTTGAGCATAATTTTGCTTTCACAGGGCAAATCCTAATTTCGCTTGTATAGCAAATCTCTAACTTTTTACTATCAAGTAACTATGAATATCTTACATCACAAAAGGTTAGTGTTATAGTTTTAGGGATGCTTCTGCCGCTTGGTCCTAAACTATTACTTCTAGCTGGCATGTTTACAGCCAAAAAAATCGGGACAAGGTTCAGGAAGATGAGGCAAAGGCTGGTGATGCTGAAAAAGAGAAGGAGAAGGAAAGAATTGAAAAGGTAATTCTAACTTTCTCGTCGCAGTTTGTACTTCGCTTGTTTTTTATTCTGGTTTCATTTTCTAAATCCAAAAATTTATTGGCGGTTTAGTACAGTCCCTTGTTTCTATTTTTTGTCTTAGTCATCGGAAACATTTTTGTGTAGAACAAGTGTTTGATCTTAAATCGGTTAACATCCCCAATACTGTATATTAAGTATCGACCACGGTATTATTTGGTGTCTTTTACTTTAAGATCCTGTCAGAGAAAATTAATAATCCACAGGAATATTTTCCTTTTTCTGAAGTACAAGTATTGACTCTTTAAAAGTTAATCTCACACAAGAAATCAACTAAAGCTTTGGTCAACAGTTTTATAGTAAACTTTTGAGCCAAGGTTCTTTCCTAGCGCATCCGTGCTTTTTTGCTCCTTTTCCCTTTTAAAGATTTGCTTTGTATAATTTCATAAGATGAATCTGGCTACGGGAATAAAATACACTTTATCATAAAATACGATATTTGACTTTCTTTGATGCTTTAATAAATCTCATTGTTTAATACAGCTCTTTATCTAATTGCTTGGCATGACCAATAATATATATAAACTTAGTTTCCCTATCAATCCTAGTTATATTTAATTCAAACTAATTTTTCATGCTATCTAGGAAAGAGAAGCACGACTCCAGCAGCTCCGATCCAGAGCGCAGAGCCGCTATGGCGACTCTAATTCTGCAGCACTTTCAACAGACATTCCAGTCAAGACTTCTCTCATAAAAGAACACAGCTACGCCATTGAGAATAAGGCAAATAAGAGGAAATTGGTAGTTGAAAAAGATATTAGTGAAAGCGTTTATGATGGATTGACAACCGCATCCCTATTGACTAGTTTAAAAAATAATCATCAGTTGGCTGAACCTATTCCGGTTCGCGAGCCTAGCCCAATTGAATCCCATCCACTCGAGGCAGTTGATTTTCATCAAGAGTTTTTGCATCACCTCAATTCAGTCAGTCTTTACACAAAAGAAATGCTAACTTATTTGTTACAGAAGCAGAATGAAGCCAAACCTTTACCAGAAGCCAGAAAAGTACTTAAAGAAAAGCCTGCCATCACAAATACCTTCCTTGTTAAAGACAATGGTAAACGTTGCTATATTTGTATATTAATTATATTGTTTTTCTTTAGAAAGTAAACCTTGGTATTACAAAGAAAACTTTGATCAGATACCTGAAAACAAAAGGTAACATTGCTGCTTTCTTAATGCTGAGCTTCTTTCATCAGATTCAGAGATCAGAAAGGAAAGTGTTTTCATGACCCCTTAGAAGATATTACAAGGCAGCTTAAACGAAGATCTGGCCCAGAGCGTCCAGCAAGCCCCATGAAAGAACGAAATGTATCAAAGGTATAAGAATTATTTAAATGCTTTTTAAACTTTAGACTGTGGATCAACTTAGAGCTGAAAGAGTTGAACGAGAAGCAAGAGAACGTCAGCGAACACAATTACTTTTAAGCTCTTCCAAGTTCTTGGACCAGGAGCCAATGACTTCTCAGTCTTTCCATAACCAGTACAATCCATATGATACCCATCAGGCTAAAACCTCATTTAATCATCATTCACCTATCAAGAAGCATAAATCTAAGAAAGAAAAAAAGAAAAAGAGCTCAAAAGCTAAATATTAGCATCTGGTAAACTGGCTCTGTAGCTTAAGGGTTATCTTTCAGTTTATATATTAATATCATAATTTATTTATTAAGCTTGTGTTTGTAGCTGATCTTTCATTGCTTAGAACAGACTATTTTTATGTGCTTAAAGTTCTTACATAAAAGTGAAGGCACTCCAAGGACAATTGTGCTTTGGTGTGCTCTGAGTCTATAACTTAGCTTATAAAACCAAATTCCAACGCTAGCAATTCTTAGAGATCTGGTGCTCTATTATCAAACTCTGACTCACATTGCAGCTATATTGTAGTGGATTAGAAATCAATCATTTATCTTCTCACTAACAATCAAATGCTGCAAAGTTTATAAGTAAAGACATGATGATCATAGAAAAGGGTTTTGCCCAGAAGATTAAGAAGGCTGGACTACTATGATTTAGGTACTCTCTGAGGTCAGCTTTAAGAAAAACTGATTAATGTCAAAATCACATTTTCTCAAATAGTGCAGTGTCAATAGTTTTTTCCCGAACGGTAAAAAAACAAGGTAAAATCTATCAATTGTAATTATCAATTAAAACATATACATCCCTAAATAATCACCAAACTTCTGAACTAAAAGATATGGCATATGAAGAATAGCATTATATCTATAATTCACTACTGTATACAATGCTTAAGTTGGTTTTGAGTTGCTTCAATAAGTAAACTAGAAGAGTGCTTTTTAAATAAATCAGATTTGATGATAGCCAATGATGTATCCCAGAAACAGTTTGGGGGATCAGAAATGAATTCATCTCGATTGCTTTACTGTATATCTTGCTATTCTGGCTAGGTATAAGCAGTTGCATACTTTAATGCAATTGGGCATATGTAAAGGTGCAACAATAAATAAGATACACGTAGTAATTATTTTCATGCTGCATGTCAGGAAATCTTAGTTCTATGGATCAGCTAACCTATCTGTAGGGAGTTACATTCCTTGCCCCCAACTATTGGGGGGTTTCTGCACTAGAATCTAAGGATTCAGTGGCTTCCTCGTCCACACAATTCAACATTAAATTTGACGCAATCAATGTTAATAACCCAGCAGTTAATAATGAATGTGTAAACCCAGCCCGTGCCAACGTTAAAAATTAGCCCAACCAATCAGAAACCAGCTTGGAAACGACTGAAAATTAAGGGAGCAAACAAACGGAAAACACAGCTAACCTCTAGCCAATCAGATGAGCTCAAACTTAAAAATGACATGGATAAGATGAAAGACAAATGCGGAAACAATCACATAGACAGACAATTGATGAAAGGCAACCAATCAGATAAGGATTTAATGAATTTCAAACATAGAATGGGTTATGCAATCAAGGATTTTAAATAGCAATGGCCAATCAGATAAAGTAAAAGCCAAATTTGAATGTGGAAAAGACACTATTTACATATCCACCAATCAGAAGTCGCAACCACTCCAGAATTGAGCTACATTCAGGATAAGCTTCCAAAGGCATTTAATCAGGTCCAGGGCAGAGATGCTGGAGAATGCATTACCACAACCAAGCTTTCAAAAGGCCAATCAGATCTCACAGCCCAACCAAACCAAACCCAAGCCAAGTATGAATAAGAACCAGTTCAATGAATTAAGTATCTGGGTAACTCTTCAAGCCTTGGTTATCACTCTTGCAGGGTGCAGCCTGTTGCAGACCTGCAAGCAATTATTTGCCCTCATCTGTCAAAACACACCAAGGTGTGATAAGTGCAGAGTTTCACCCTCAAGTACCAGCTTAGTATATAATGTCAGGATTCATCTTTTCTGCCAAGACTGATCTTCTCTGTTTACACTGCTATTAGGAATATTTTTCTTTTGGCTTGGTTCTTTTTCTTTCAACTTGCAATCATAAGGCTGCTCTTGGTTGTCAACATTAATTTTCCTTGGTTCTTATGCCTTTAAACCAACCTAATATCAGGAATATTCTTGACACTAGCCAAATTTCTACTATTGTTCAATTAAGCACAAGAAAGAAATTGTGGAATCAGATAATCCTCAATATAATTGGGGTTTTCTACCCCTGAAACAAGAAAATAAAATTATGGAAGTCCAAACAGAACTTGACTCGGACCGGAATAATTTATCCTCCGGGCAGGCACCCACAACCCAGAGAGCTGTGGGGCAGCCTCCCACCAGCCACCTGGGTACCAGGCTTCAACCCCCTCCAGCCAATCAGATCCTATCCAAGGATGCAACCAATAAAATAATTCCCATCCTCTAGGGATAAAAATAGAGGGCAAACCATTTAGCCCTGAATTATTCAGGAATAATGCCCAAATCTTGATCATCAATCCTGGCCCCACCCAATGGGGATCTGGGCCCCAGACCACATGGTTGGGGCCAAACTCATGCCAAAACCAACAAACTGAGCTAAAATAAACCAGGTAGAGGCCATGAACCCTTTGCCCCTCATGATCAAGGTCAAGTCAGAATCCATTGGTCCCAGCCAAGAATTGGCAAACCAGTCACTGATAATAGGTGAACAAAGGGTTGACCTTGTTCTAATTGCCCAATTTCAACCCTTATCAGCTAGACTTTGGGGTTCACTCATTCATTGGTTTCACTCACACTTGCATAAATTTGCACAGTGGGAGGTACTATATATAAAATGCCCCCTCTCAGTGATATTTTGTGCTATCATTGAGAAAAACAACCCTCAATAATATCAGTTCTCCCTACTCTTACTCCAACCACTAGATTAGTTTGAATCCAACCTCAATCCCCAACAGAGTGAAGATGAACCACCTCATCTTCATAGCTGTACTCACAGCTTGCCTAGTGTCAGGGATTCATTCCTGGGGTAGGAAGGAACCTAAGTAATGTAAAAGAGCAGTGGGATGGAAACCCACCAAAGATGATCCTACCGGAATTCCAGCCATCAAGGTAGTCACCACATAGCCCCATAATTTATAAGAACCCAATAAAGGTGAAAAATGAGTCAACCCATAGTATACTGCAACGTAGGTCAAGTCATACCAAGGTGCTCCTGGGCAAATCACCGGAGGAGGCAAAGAAGGCAGAGGAGAGGTTTTATCACATGTGGGAGAAGACTAATGTTTGGTATTGTAAAGCCCAGCTGTAAAGACACAGCAGAACTTACTTCCTATAATCAATGTAGGAAAATAGATAGCAAGATTGGGTTGAAATTAAATGGTAACTTAGTTATCAACTAGTCAAATTTCATTTATTTATGGGTAAAAGGTCGTAAGGGGAGATTGTGTAGGAATAGTGGGTGCAGAGAGTGCATTTGATGCATGTCAAATGAAGTTGTCACTTGTTACTTTCATAGTCCCGTACTCTACTTGAATTTGCTTGCAATCTGGGTTCTCAACAAGTGCTCACTACTCAACAATAAAGATTCAAAATAACAAGGGCTTTTGAATATGGGTTTGGACATGCAGATCCAATTCATATTCACTGATATACAGTTGTATTCATGACATGACATCATTTTCATGCAACCAGTTATTTATGCCAGAAGTTCCTTTTTAACTTAATTTTACTTGTGATTGGGGGTCTTGACAAGTTTTTATTGCTTAAGGAAAGTTTTCAGGCGTAGAAAGACCTTTTAAATGCAATTTCAAGCATCAATTTTTATTCCGTACTCAATTAGTTACGCTTGCATGAATAGGAACATCCATGCATTAATCTATTCATGCAAAATGCATGAATACCCATCTTTGAGTAAATTGCGATTTTACTGTCACCTGGCCCAGATATTGGATAATTCCCAATTTCTAATGGCCAGGTAATTTATGTCAGGATAATCCTGACAGGTATACAGATAATCTCAAGCCAAGGATTTGATAGCATTCTTAACTCAGATATTGAAATCAACTTTGCGACCTTCAGCAACAGAAAACCATAAGACTAAGCAGAGCAGAAGCAGAATGGATTTCTGCTTCCAAGCCATCTGAGAGTTAATTTAGAATCTACTAATTTACTAATTAAAGAATATAGAAAACCAAATTTATTGATTCAGGAATTGAAATTGTTAGAGTACTGGGGAAACCCCAAATACCACTGACTAAATACTGGGAATTTGGATTGGGAATGTGGAATAATGTCAGGTGGAATTTGAGGTGGAAGATTTACCCTGTGGCTACTTTCTGGTTGGTCATTTTGATCTGACTGCTGCCAAGCAGTCTTCAGAATGCAGCTTGCAGCAGCCAAACCTACTAGTTGAAAAAAGAATAGAAAGCTATGAAGGTTGGCCTGGGGATAGTTCAAACAAGCTGATATTTTGATTGGGTCTTTTCTTGCAACATCATCTTCAGGCTTGTTCAATGATTGATTAGCTTGGGAATTGGCCTGTATTGATTGTTTGTTATTATTAGTGGTGGTTTCTGCTGATCTTTGATTAGGGAAATAGTAGTTACGGAGTCAGGCGCCTGTAATCATTGGTTTAATTACTTTCAAAGTTGTTATTCAACCCGCTTTTGCCTCTAAGCTGCTTGGTAAGTTTGGAACAGACTTAAGTTTTAATTGATTTTTAGACTGCCAACATTGATTTGAAAAAGGTTTCAAGTTTGATCCCTGAAGGTAATTGTAATACCCCAAAACTGTGGGTACCACTTGCAGCAGGTATGGTAGTAGGTTAGCAAATTGAAATTCAGTCAGAGCATGATGATTGGGTATATAGTCATCAACCAGCAGAAGACCTTAGTGTGGACACTGTATCTTCCAAAGCTCCCGGCAAAGTAGGTCAATATGTAGTACATAGAGGTGTACACTGCAATGGAGAGTGTGGAACACGGAGACACCAGGGGGGCCAGGGTCCAGTATGGGAGGAGTTGAGTTGGCCAGGGTCATAATGAGGGTCATGGCCTAGCCCTTCTGGAGAGGGCCCAAAGAACTCTGATCCCTGTTGGTAGCCTCCAATCCCAAGGCAAGCTGTGAGCACAGCTGTGAAGATGAGATAGTTTATCTTCCTTAGATTGGACGGAAGTTGGCTGGGGCTAACTATTAAAGTTGACTTAAGTTTTTAAGTAGAATTTCACTTTATTAGGGGTATTAAGCTCAATAATAGTACACACTATTACTGAGGAAGGATCCTTTATTTATAGTGCTTCCCACTTGCAAAATTTTGCAAGTGGGAGTGAAAGCAAGGAATTGGAGCACCCAGAAGTTTGGACAAGTTGATTGGGAATTGGGATTTTAAAAGGTGGCAAATTCTTGTTCTTTGGCAATCTGTTGGGGGTTTGGCCATTTCTGCCTGGAGTCAATGATGTTTTCTGGGTGTGAAGTCAGGTGATGGGGATGGCTCATGAGACTTTCCAAATCTATTTTTGTGTTGGAAAGTTCAGTTTGGCTGGGGTCTGGGCTCAAGCATGTGATGTGGTCCTCTAAATCCCATTGGTTTGAATTCAAATTACTTTTAACTTTTGAAACCTGATTTATTCCCTCTTCTGAAAGTTCAGAATTGGTTTTAGAATTTGAATTTTGGTTTTTCCTTTCTTCTGAAGAGCAGAAATTATTCCCTGTATTATTCCCTGCAATCAGGTACTTTTTTGATTAGCTGTTGGTTATGGTGGCTTCTGATTGGCTGGGGGATGGGACCTGGGGCCGGGTGGCTGGGACCCAGGGAGCAAGCAGGTGGCCTGGGGGCTGGCAGCAGGCCTGCTGGTGCCAGCCTGGGCAAGCAGGTGGCTGGCTGGGTGCAGGGAGGCTGGCAGAGGGTGCTGGTGGGCGTAGCAGGCGTCTGCGCGGTGGCAGTGAGCGCCTGCCCAGATGATAAATTAATCCAGCATCTGCTAAAATCCATTTTCCCTCAATTTGATTTTTATTTTCCCCAAATAAAGGGGGATTCTTCATCAAATTTGGCCTCTTTAATTGGGAATTATCCTATCTTTTCCCAACCTTTTCCTTTGGTCAGGATTTGATTTATGTCAGGAATATTCCTGACAGTAATTTTCTGTATTAAAACTGTCTTGATGTTGCTTTGTATTTAAATCTTCAGTTTCACTATCCAGGAGTCCCAAAAGCTGAATTTCCATATTAATGGAAACAACTATGGACTTTTGAGGCAGCCAAGGTTCTGAAATACTTTTAATTTCTTGGAGATGTTCTAAAAGGCAAGATTTCCCTGTGTTTGTACCAGTTGTTTCAATAATTTTTAAGCTGGTAAGGTTTTCAAGCCTTACTTCTAGGGATTGGAGGGTATCAGCCTGACTCTGCAATCTTTGGGCCCTCATCAGAAGGGCTTGGCCAAGCCTATTATGAAGAACCAGGCCAACTTAACTCTCTGTACACTAGACCCTGGCTTTTTCCGCCATCACCTCACTCCTCCCTGTCTATTGCAGCATACACATCCACATACTACATCTTGACCTACTTTGCTGGCAGCTTTGATTGATACAACACTCATGCAAGGTGTTTTGATAGATGATGACTATTTACCTCATTGTTACATCCCTGACAGGATTCCAATTTGCCAACTTCCTGCCTTACCTGTTGTAGGTAGTATTCACTACTCTTGGGTATTACACTTAAACATCAGTTAGTCTTCTTTTCAAAGATTACCTTATCCTCCCACAAGTTTTAAACCCAGGATCTATACTCCTCTGTTAGTAACTTTAATTACAAACTCTTACATTTTGCTTTTATTTGAAAATCTAAACTCAGACAGGGGTTTCCTTGAATTTCTGCTTGTTTTTGCTTAAACTTAAACAGCAACATCACCCACTTTTTCTCTTTCTGCTAGCTTGTTTCCTGTCTCTGTTCCTTAAACTTTTAGAGTTAAGAAGACAACCAGCTGATGTTTGCACCATGCCATACATTTTAACCAACCTTGGTTAATTATCTTTTATTTCTTGCACCTCACTTTTCCAAGCAAAGTAAAAGGCTTGGTTCTGCACTCTCAACCCTAAGTTAAGATTGTTTGGTTTTTTCAGGCATTTCTCCTCTGACTACCTTCATTTTATGGATTATTCAGAGATTATTTCACCAACACAAACAGTCCAGAACCAAGTTGTCAACACCATGGTTAACTTGGACGTCAACCTAGACAGAGATCAAACCCAGAACCCTTCAGACAAGCCAAATGTTAGTTTATGTAACCTTGATCAACTTAAAATACCTTTTTATATGAAATTCTGGTTTTCAAACAGACTTCCCAACTTTTGTTCTGCCTCTTTTTTTGAGATTAACTCAATAAGAGACATTATTATATGCTTGAAAGCTGATTGGCTGCCTCCAGCTTGCTTGCTGCTCTTGAATCCACTTGTACTAGTTGCATATACGGCTCCGTACTTCACTTACATTAATTTTCAGCGCATACAACACTTAATTGTTTCTGATCTTGTGGCTTGTTATTGCTTCTTCTCTTTTAATTATGAGATTTTACAAATCCTCCAGTCCCAAGTCAAGTCAAATATGCTACAGGTATTAATCTCAAACATTATTTTCATGAAAATCATTGGTAACTCCCTTCATATTTCAGGATCCTCTTAGATTGTTCCAGCCCAGTTTGAGTATTTAAGTGATCAGTTTTTATCATTCATACTTGTTTCAACAATAAAGCTATTCCTTCTATTCTAAGCTTGTATACACTTTTCTCTTGCACCCTCCTTTTTTGAAACCATGAAAGGAAGTCTATTCCTGTTCTGGTTTCTAGTTCTTTGCCTCCCTGTGGTATTGGCCCTTGACAATCCAACTCCCACCACAGATTGGCACAATTCTTCTCCTGATGTCTCACATCAGAAGGAGTCCCTGGCAAACGGTTGGTTCAATTATCCCTCTGGTCACTGGGGAAGAAAGTCCCAGTATGGCCGGTCCACAACTCTACCTCCTCCTGCTGAACCTTCATTGGTGAGACCAAATGCCTCTTTCTACCTGTTGTCCTATCTAGTAGGGTATTACTTGCTGGGTAGATTCAGCTCAATTATGGATTGGTTTGACTTTCTGGGGCACTTTGGTCATTTATCTATGGTTATGCTCCCTATCAGTTTGGTGATTGCAGGGCTCAGCGTAAGGGCCTTGGCTCATCAGATTGGGAACTTGTTCACTCTCAAATGGGTCCCAGACAGACTTGCAGCCAAAAAGATACTTTTTAGGTTTTGTGGCTTGTTTTTTTCTTTTCTTGAATATTTTTATCTTGTCTCCCTATCTTTGAAGTCTTAGTTTTATTTATGATTTTCCTTGACTACTTTTACTATCAGTTAGTGAATCTTTTTAGTGGTACACAAACCTTGATAGTAGATTGTTTTGATCCATCACTTAGTGGTGACCGATACCCTGGCCTAGAAATAGAATTTTTAACCCAGTCTTCTGTCATTAAGCCTGGACCTTATTTTATCTTCTTAGGTTTAATTGATTGCCTTTGTCCTTACTTTACTCCCTATAAGCTGTTAGGAACTTTAATTCTGTTATTATTACAAACTTTACCTCCCTCCTATATCTGACCAATATAAATATATTGGAGTTAAAGGCTTTAGTTTACAGTAACCTACCCCATAGCCTCAGACCTTACATATAAGCTATTTCTCTCTGTGTTGAGAGCTTGCTTCAACAACTTCTTTTCTTCTATCTTTACCTTTCAATTGATGAGGAGCAACTTTTGGGAAAGCTTTGAATATGGAATTAAGAAGAAGTGAAGTATATTTTATTGGATAATTCTTTTGACTTATATAGCTTGTGCTGTGGCAGGGATATAAGTTGGATCAATGATAAGGATGGTCATGTGCAGAATGGATTTGAGTCACTGGATACTTGGACAAGTCATGTGATATTGGTTTGTTGCCTTTCTCAGTATGTAGAACGGTATATTGGATTGGCACCAAACCAGGCAATGACTGGATGTTAAGTGTGCTGGTGGTGACCAGAATACCTGTACATCCAGCTCCTTGACACAATAAAGAATTCTATACTTTCAACTTGATTAGTAGAATACCTTCCAGTTTTAGGCTATGGGAAAGCCTCTCCATCTTGTGTGAGTGTTCTTTCTGCTCTTGTTTATCACTACTTGGGTAAATGCAGAAGGGATGCTGAAAGCTCTCCTTGCTCCCACCAAACCTGTTGAAGGATTGGTATGATGCAGATCTTGTTACGGTAGAATGCCAAATGGAAGACACAGTGCAACCTTGGAAGATAAAAAACTAATGCTGATCCTCAGCCAGACCCTTGAAAATGTTGAACAGTTTGAATGACATTGTTGATAAAAAATGGGTCAAAGTTGGAGTTGCACAGGTAGCCCTTGAAAATCTGGACCTGACCTGCTTTTTGCCAATCAATTATGATAAGAGAATCACCCGGTATACATTGTTGAAAGAAAGCAGCGCTTGACCTGCTGGTTGCCAAATTTTCCAAAACATGGCATCATCGAGTCAAATTCTAGTACAGGCCCCCTAACTGCTGGAAATATTCTCATCAGCCAACCAGATGCTGCAAACCTCATCTTTGCCATGCTAAACTCTCTTAAAACTTTTCCTGCCCCCTCTTATAACTTATTTCTAGATATCTTATTCACCTTGGAAAATAAAGGAAGCTCTTAAAAAATGCTTGAATACTCGGGTCTTATGGCCCCTGTGTTTGAAAAATTCGCCAGTTCCACTATGAGAGCTGCCACCAGCTCCCTTGCTGTACATTGGTCTGCTATCTACTTGGCCTGCTCGTCTAGTTGTTATTCTGATTTTTCTTTATAATTGATTTTCATGATTTCAATTTTGGTAGCTGCTTTCTGCTATACATCCAAAGACGCAAAATTAATGAGCCCCTCCACCCAATTTGGTTTTGTGCTGCTCAAGAAGTTGACAATTTGTTTTCTTTACTCTCACTGTTTTCCCCTGAATATTTCAGCGCACTATTTAGCTCGTACAAGAACATACCATATGATCATTCTGCTGGCAATGGTTCCAATGAGGATCTCTAGCTCAAGCCTTAAATTTTAGCACAGAGGACCTTCTCGACCCCTTCTCCAATTCAATCAACTTTAATTCCTCAGCTCATGTCCATATGAACCAATATTTTTGTGTAACGGAAATCATTGGGGCACCCAGAGAAGAACATGTTGGAATGCGTATTCAAAAGAAATTTAACACCCCTATAACCCTACAAAACCATGAACAGTTTAAGGACTTTGCATTTCCATTGAGGGCTAAGACTGTTCTGGGGTTTAATCCAATTCCATCCTGGCCCAGGCTATGTTCTGACCTCTTTACCAACTTCTGAACTAAGCGGATCCTTGAAACATTAAGTTTCAACTGCGCCTTCTCAATATGGCGGAAGGCTTCCCCCAAACCTTGCAGCTGCTTCTCTCGACTGAGAATTTATAAGTTCTACAATCTGCACCACCAAAAATTAGTATGGTTGAAAAGCTTCCAAGACTTTACCCAGAAATCTTTTGGAATACAGCACCAGCAGTTTGTGTTCCCGGTGAAAACCTATTCAATTGAAAAAGAGCAGCGGGTGCTAATAGGGCAGTAACGTCCTTTAGTTCTTCATTTATTAGGAGCTGGTGATAATCCTTTCCTGACAGAGTATTGAATTAAATGTGGCCAAAAATTTCAGCTAGCAGGTCCTCATTTTGATGCATGGGATGAGTTGTTCATAATATCCTTGTCGTTATTCTAAAATTGATAAGCGCATGTATATTTCTTTCTGAGTTCGCACACAACAATTAGTGAAGAAAATGAGCTAAAACCCTCTTTGATGAAATTAGCGTTCCCTTCCTGTTCAACCCTCTCACAAATAGCAGCCAAACTTCTTTGTGACACCTAACCTTTATGACGATAGATATATTTGGTTGGGCTGCCTTAAAGGCGGGTAGATGAATTAAAATGGCTTTTTGAGTCAAGCCTAACTTAAATAGGCCCAACAGTGATGCTATAGTGGATAACCTCATGATCGGTACGACTTAATAATCAGGTTAAGGTTTTAAGTTAACCTACCTGGCTTTCAAAAGTATCAAGCGCAAAACTTTTTTCTTCGATAGTGTTCGCTCTTCTGGCTGGCTCTTGGAAAAGTTCCTGACAAAATGATCTATAAGTCTAGGTTTAAAGCCATGCCAAGCTTAATCCTTTTATTTTAGTTCGAACGTGAGAGCTTTAGCCAGAGAAGCCTAAACTTTACTTAAATTTGAATTTCCCAGACAACAAATATTTAACTTTAATGGTCGAAAACAGTTACAAGTTGTACTTTCTGGGCGAAAGTGATATAAAAGTTAACTTACAAGGTGGATAAAGATTGAGCAGCCAATCAAAGGACCGGCGAGTAGAAGTTTTGGCGAATATGAAAGGAACGAAACCTTGAAGCAAGGGTTAAGGGTTGTGAATTGCGTTTGGCCGAGTAACTAGTTCACTGTAGATAAACCAATAGCCAAACAATTGACAAAAAAGCCCACTCGACCTGCGAGTAGAAGGACAAACGTGTAAAAAGCAAGCATGTATGATTTCACTACAATAAAAAAGATATAAAAGGCTGCTCTTGTAAAAAATCTTTATAAATTTTTCCGCGTGTAAGTATTTAAAGAGCTGATATTTTTGTTCAAGTGGAAAAATCAAATTATAAGCTGACAATCTTAAAAGTAGGATATAAAAGAGCGTGAAAAAGTATAAAGGGCGCGAGAAGAAAAAGGGAAAAGTATTTTTAGTGGCAATACCAAAAGGCTGCAATAAAAATACTAGCCTGAAGGTTTAATAAAGAATGGTAAGGGATTTTAAAAAGAGTTATCTAACTAAGTTCTAAGGACAATGTGCTTTCAGGCGTAGGGTTAGTTTGTTCAGTTTCAATAAGATTTGGCTCATCCTTTACAGGTTCTGGGGGGGAATCACCGATATCATTAGCTGCTTCTGATAGAAGAGCCTGGATCCGTTTAGAGCTGGGCAAAACAATTGTTGGATCAAGCTTTCGAAACATATTTAAAAAGGATGCAGATGTAGCGGAAGTGATTGGCACTTTATCGGTGTTTATCCATTTGACAATCGCTTTCTCTAAACTAGCTGGACATTTTCTTTTCTTGGGTCTTGGCTCGACAATTTTAAAATCCTCCACACGCCTGATGACATCAGAGTTAGCTGGCGTTGGGTGTTGGATTTGGTTTTTGATTGCTCCTGCCGGGCCCATATATCGTGAAAAAACAGGCTCTTTGGCCTCTTGTATGGCCTTTTCAAGTTCCTCGGGGGGTAATGGGGAGCGTATGCTGAAGCCATGTTTGACACGCAAATGTTTTTGAAGCGTTGAAAGAGGAGCATCTTTCCGATATTTATAGTTGCAAACCATACAGTGAATATCGCTCCCTTTGGTAGGGAAATACTGGTAAATGGCCGATAACATTATAGCCTTGCAGTCAGCTTGACAAATATAAAACAGTTGTCAACAAACTTCAAGACGATATCTTTCAGAGCAAGCCACGCTTTGATTAGCATGAGGCTTTAACCAATTGGCGGCTTTGACAGGTTTTCAAACCCAAGAGAATATGACACAAGCCATGATTGGACATATTCTGGTTCTGATTGTACATAATTCTGATCAATCTATTAGAAATGTAATAATATTTTATTAAGAGCACCATTTGAAATAACAGTTAAAAATATATTGAGAATTAAATAAGCGTGTATCACAGTATATTATATTATCTTGAAGCATACTTCTATATATTTTTATACAGACCTGAATGTCTAGTCCAGGAATTGAAGTTTTATCACAATACAACTTTATACAAAAATAAACTGTGAAGTTTATCAACCTATTCCAATTATTTATTTTTAATTGGATATAGGTTTATTATGAGCCATACTTGTATTCTTCAATACCAAAGCACCTTATATTTACATAATGTAAGATCCATAAACCTCATCACAATAAAGTTAGCTTTAGAGGACCTATTTCAATTAGATGGGGTTTAATATAAATCAAAAATAGCCAACTCCACCTGACACTTTAGCCTGGCAGTGCCAAAGAAGCTATATCTGTTCCAAACCAAGCTTGCAAGTCCAATGTTTGGGGCAAATGGTAAGGATTATAGCCATTAAAAAATTAAAAAGTGAACCATAGCTTTATTCACTCTTTTGGAGTTAAAAGAGATATAGATCCAAGTAAGGATAAGTGATTTGTGATGCTTGAAATTGAAATTGAAGCTAGCTTCTTAGTAACTTGGGTGGTATTGTCAGGGATCCATCCAGTGAGGGGTTCCTGAGAACTTGCAGGTGGATGGCCTGCAGGCCCGGAGGGTAGGGCCCACCAAAGGATATGAGCTAACTTTACAATATATGATAAAGATTTGCCTAGGATGGCCCATGCTACGTGTCAGGGAACCAACCCTGACTGGCCGGCTCGCTAGCGTCTGGGAACTGGTGGGTTGCGGACTGGGTGGGCAGGGCCCACCAAAGGATTGGTGCTAACTTAATGAGGTAGGACATTGACTTGCCCAACCACGACCACAGACCGGCAGCGGGGACAATAGTATCTATTACTCCCGTGAGAGTTATATATATGATTCCAAAAAGCTTGTTGGTATGGTCCAGTGGGAGTTCGGCGGCAGAGGCGGGCATTTGCTTGGGGGTGACGGGTGGCTCCATGTCTATTTGGTAGGCAGGGAGAAAGCTGTATTTATCTCTGAACAGGCTGGGTTTGGTAATGTACCAAGGGCCTTCTTGGTTGTATCTGGTTCTCTCAGCGATTCTGGCCAAGGGGTCCTGGGCTAGTATGTTGTCGGCAGTATAGTCTCTGTACTCGGGCTTTAAGAGGTACTCTGTGAAGCGGATGGGACCAAAGGGGGCACCTGACGGGCGGTACATAGCGGGCTGGCAGGAGGGTCAGATGATCTTTGAGTTAACTGGCAGATGACAAGAATAAAATATGGCAATAATTGGGGAAACCAATATCTCATAACCTTTATTTAAAAATGATAATGAGGGTTGATCTCGGCCTGGCAGGTATTTATACCACACTGCCAGGCTTCACTTCCTGGTTGGGTTTTCTGGGCTCAGGCGGGTTGGCATTGGGTGTCTCAGATGGCAGTGTGGCACTCGGCACTGGCGGTTTGCCCCTGGCCGCTTTAGGGTGAGAAGACTTCAAATCCTTCTGTTAATTAATTTGAGTGTTGGGTGCCTCTTTGGGTTCAGTGCCTTCCCTGGGACTTTGGGAGAGTTCAGAATAATTCCCAGGGAGAGATTCGTCTATTTCACCGGGCAAACCGCTGGTGTCAGGCGTTGGTACCTCGGGGAAATTCCCGGCATCTTGCACTGGCGGTTTGCTTGCAGAATCCTGCAGGGCAGCTAAGGGTTTGGGTCCTGGCAGGCTGGCTGGCAGCAACTTCATCAATTAGTAGTGGGTTATTGCGTTCCCAGCCTATGAGTCTGGCGGTCTGTGAAGGGTTTTGTCCAGGGTTCAACTCTGATTCTGTATTTTTAGATTTAGGAGCATCCAAATTGTCATTCCTGACATTGAGGCCCAAAAACTCACTGCAACATGGACAGGGATCTATATCAGGGTGGGGGTTGAGATGAAAACTAGATATCTGGAATAGATAAAGCTCACAAAAACTGTTGAAATCCATAGATGGTTCCCATTTAGATTGGGGTTCTGATATTAACATGTTATCACAACTTTATTCTTTATAAAATGAGGACGGTGGGATCAAAAACCAATTTAGCTAAAGGCTTCATCTTTGGAAGGTAGAAAGTTAGTATATACAATTGAAGTATTGGGATCACTGAGGGGATGCATCTGATAAGGAGCGCCTTTTGGGGGAAGCTTCAAATATAAAAGTAGGAGGAGAAGAAGTATATTTTATCGGATGATACTTTAGACTTATATAGATTTAGCTGTGGCGGGGATATTAGTTGGACCAAACCCAGGGGCTGGTCATGTGCTGGATGGGTTCAAGCCGTTGGATACCTGGACAGTCATCTGATATTGGCTTGTTGCCATTTCTGGTATGTCAAACGGTATATTGGAAAGGCACCAAATTGGGCAATGACTGGATGTTAGGTGTGATGGCAATAGACGGAATACTTGTACATCCAGACCCTTGACACACCCCCTCCCTTAAGGGGTTACTTGGGTACATAAGGAGGGGGCTTTGTCTTGACGGCTGCCGCCTGATGTTCCTGGAGTTGTTTACTAGTGGGCACCAACTGGGTCAAGTGTTCTCCTTTGCTAGGGCGGAGGCAAGATCTGTGATACTTTTTGGTGATGGGCTCTTTGACACCCTGGAACTTAACCAGGTAGGTGTTCCTGTCTGGTTGGTATCAGATGATTCTTCCTGGTCCTCTGTGTACTGAGTCTAGTTTCTTTCTGTTCCCGGCTAGGACCCAGACGGGGGAGTTGATGGGGAGTGGGTCCTCTGTTGAGGTTACCTTTTGAGTTCTGAGTCTCTTTATTTCAGCCAGTTTGGCTTTGAGGCGTATGTGTTGTAGAGCTGGCTTCTGTTCTACTGTGGGAGGTTTCCCCGGGGGGATCTTTACATATGGCTGGTTATTGTGGGTGACTATTTCTGGCTTGTACCCATATGTTAGTTCAAACAGTGAGTAGCCTGTCCCTTGATTGGTACAAACCCGGGATACTAGTAATGCATGTTTCACGTATAGCAGCCATGTGTCTTTGGCTTTGCCATCCATTATTTTTTCCAGGGTTCTGATAAGGCTGCCGTTAAGGCATTCAACTCTGCTGTTGGCCTGTGGCCTGTAGGGCGAGGTTGTGGAGTGTTTGATGTTTTTTGTTTTTAGATTGTTGTTTACTACGTGGCCTGTTAGCTCTTTTGCTCCATCTGTTATGATGTAGTCTGGAGTGCCGTAGTCTGCTATGATTGCTTTATTGATGAATTGATTTATTGTTTCTGCCTTGTGATCTTTTGTTTCCTAGCAGATGGGCCAACATGTGGCAAAGTCAATGGCTACAATTAGGAAACATTGATTCATTTTGGTTTCTGGGAAGGGTCCCACTACGTCCAGTCCCCAAACCTTAAATGGTTCAGGGTCAGGTACTGGGTTAACTGTTGGCTATGGCGCCTTGGTGCTGGTTTATTTTTCACATACTGTACACTTTTTTAGAACATTGATTATGTCTTGCTTCAGGTTGGGCCACCATACTATCTCTTTCAGTGTGAGATATAGGCTGTTAGCCTTTGTGTGTCCTAGCAGACAATGGTGTCTTAGTATAGTGTCAACTCTTTGTGCGAGTGGTATGTATGGAATGTGTTTATCTTTGATGATTTGGTATACTGTGCCATTTGATACGTGGAAATGTTTTTCATTCCTTACTGGTGTATTGTGGGTTAGTTGATGTGTGGAGGGATCCTTTCCTTTTGTCTTGTACTCAGTGTTGTATAGGTTGGGCCAGTCAGGGTCCAGGTGGTCAGGGGGATCCTCTCTTGGCTGACATAGCCTAGACAGAGCATCAGCTGTGACCAGCTCTGCCCCCCTTTTATATCAGATGTCCAGATTGAGCTGCTCCAGCAGGGACATCCATTTGGCTTTTTGCCGTACAAGTGCGTTCTGAGTTTTGAAATAGATTAAGGATTTATGGTCAGTTAGTACTCAGAAGTTCAAATGCCCTTCAAGATAACATCACCATTTCTTGCATGTGTGATATATTGCTAGCAATTCTTTATCGTGTATTGGGTACCTTTGCTCAGTGTTTGTTAGTTTTCTGCTTTTTTAACATACTGGCAGGAAGTCTTGCTGCCCTGGCTGGCAGATGCGTAGGACTGCGCCAATGGCGGTGTCACTAGCGTCTGACTCAAGCTTGTAGCACCCATTGTTATTAGGGTATTGTAAGATTGGTGCTTCAATCAAAGCTTGTTTTAATAGTTGGAAATTCTTGTCACATTCTGGAGTCCAGATGAATTTCTTTTTGGCATTACAGTAGTTTTAAAAGCTATGGCAACAAGCAAAAATTCTTCAGATTTAAACAAAATGATTTCAGATTTAAACAAAATACAACTTTCAGGTTAAAATATATACTCTGTTAACAGGGTTTATTGGTGTCAATGGGAGAAATGGGTCAATACAGCAACAAAAGGCTCACACGCAAAGCAAAACCATTCAAAATATAATCTGAAATACATTGATTCACAAACAAAATGGTGTGAGTTGACTTTCGGTGTACATATGTTTACTATGTAAATTGGTGACAAAATACACCCAAGCAAGGTGTGTCAAAACTCAATCCAAAAACAAAACACAATAGCAACTCATAATGTAAACAAAATCACTCATGCAATGTGTGCAATGGATTGTAATCATGAATGATACCAAGGTATCTAAAATAAGACACAAGATCTGAAATGTAAATTTTAAAAATATTGTGTTGGGTGTTTGAATTTGGCAGTAAAATCTAGGAAAATGGGTGGATTTTTTTTGAGTATTCTAAAATGGGTGTTGTAAAACCAAAAATAACTAACTAAGAACTAAAAAATCTATAATTGGGATACTGGGTGGGAAAAAATATTAATTGAATATCCATAAACAGATAAAAGCAAAAATTAAAAATAGGGAGTAACTTAATTAAGTTTTATTTAATATTTTATTAAATTTTAAAATGAAAGGAACACAACAACAGACTACCATTGCACCTGTTGTGCGCCACGGTCGCGGTTGCCCCCACGGGTCAAAGAATAGACTTAGTACAACACAAGTGCCTACTCAGGAGGGAGGCGGGAGAGGAGAGTTCCATAGTGACACTGCACTGACACAGCTGGTTCAAGGAGCACAAGCTGCTAGGATGCGGAGCATAAACCCTTGGGTCCCAAAGCTGACCCAGAAGCCAACCAAGGTCACCACTACCAAAATGGTTAGAAACAAGGAGGCAGAACTTACTTTGTATGTGTTTGACGTTGCGTACCGGCAAGAGTTGGTCCCGTCAGTCATGCTGGAGAAGGTGAAGCCTGTACTTGATACTAGCTATGAGCCCTACGTCAGTGATGGCAATCAGGAGGATGACAAGGAGCCCCAGTTCTACCAAACTGATGAGGGACAGCTAGTGCTCAAAAAGGTTGCAGCCTTCTACAACAAGGTGCCCATGCCTTGCAAGCCTGTCATCAATCAGGATCCTGGCTTGTCTGAACCCACAAAGCCCGCCCAGAAGCGCATCCCCAACATCAAACACATCATCCTGCTTAAGATAATGCAGGAATTGGGTGACTACAAGGTGGCCACGGCCATTGTTGGAGTGGATCCCAAGTACGCCAGCAAGACCTTCCATAAATTCATTAATACTGGTTGTGTCCTTGCCGCGGAGAAATCCTTGCGCGTGTCAACCATGCTCACCAAGGAGCACAAATAAGCAATCCGCCAGTGGATAACCCAAGATTGCCATCTTGAACTGGCAAATATACAGGCCATGGTTAAGTCTGCTTTTGGGATTGAGGCCTCAATTTCCTTCTATTTTCATTTGGTCAAGGGAATGTGATTTTCCTGGAAAAAACTCGGGGTATCCCCATACAATTGGAACAGCCCAGCCAATATCGAGACCCAGAAAAATTACGCTGAGGTGTACACTGCCCTCAAAGCCAAGGAGACAGTGAAATTCTATTACTTTAAATTCAGAACCTGAACATAAAAATGCGGGATTGTCAAATCCTTGGTCCAAATTTTGAATCACTTTTGCGGGATAGCCTTTTTTTAATTAAATTGATTTTTTTGAGTATTTATTTGAATTTTTAAAAATGTGGGAACTCATAGACACTTTGCAAAGTTCAAGTCAAACTGCATATTTCCAATGGACAAAATGAATTAACTGGAATCAGATTTGAAGCGTTCAAATCCATCAACAATTTTCATTAAGTTTACTATGTTTTTTGAAATTGTGGGATTGTCAAATCCAAGAACCAAATTTCAAATTGCTTTTGAATGCCACTAGTAAACTCAAATAATAATTGCGGGAACTGGAATCCAAATTGAATGTACAGTAAGTAACTAGGACAAATCAACCCAAATTAAGAAGCTCCACTCTGGATAAAATCAAATGAAAAATCCAATCTAAACACCCATGTTTAGACATGAAATTAAGTGAAATAAAAATTATCTAAACTGGAAATGAAGCAATATTCTGCACTTTAAATCACTAATATAGCAACCATAAAACCATATAATTATTTATGAGCTACTCTCCTTCTTCCTTGAAATTTTTTAAAAGTTTTTTGGCCCCTGGCGTAGCCAGGGGCCAACAAGACTTTGTTTCAAGGAAGAAGGAGAGGGGGCAAAGATAACCCATCAGTTTACTACACTATGTCTTTATGTATTGCTATTAAGGATACTTGATTACAGTAGATTTTAAAAAATGCTAATAATAAAGTAGAATTATATATTGTAATATATAATTCTACTTTATTATTAGCATTTTTTAAAATCTACTGTAATCAAGTATCTAAATTTTAGCCGTCTTAAAATGGAATAGGGTGATTTTTGAGAATGCCTATGATTCCTAAAAGAATTAGCACAAATCCACTCTATATCCTTTAGCATCCTTTTTGAGACACCAATAAATTATATTTATTATAAATTCCTTGCAATTATGATTTGAAATTTGGTTCTTGGATTTGACAATCCCACAATTTCAGATTTGTTAATTTTTACATGATGTCCATGATTCAATTGAAATACAGGAAATCTCAAATTGTACATTAGAATCCCGCATTTCTGATTCATGTATCCTGCATTTGTTTGCTGAGTTTTGTCTTTTGTTAGTTGAGTTATCTGCTCAATAGATTCAAAATTTGCTAATTTAAATAAACCAAAAAAATCAAAATAAATGGTTGATTTTATTAAATATTTTATTTTTCACTCAGCTGAGTTGCCCGCAAAAGTGATTTGAAATTTGGACCAAGGATTTGACAATCCCGCATTTTTACATTCAGGTTCTGAATTTACAGTATATTGACAAATCAGCATTTGCCTCGTCAATGTGCAATGAGTATGGGTATGTCCCCAGAGGCTCCAATGACGGGGTGGCTTGGCATGCTGCAGTCCACGCCACAGCCTATTCAATGGTGGCTCTCCTTGGTCCAAAGGGGGTCAAGCTCTACCAAATGATACTAGGCTCCCACAATAGCCGGACCTTCCTATCATTTCTCCAATTGGTCCAGAAGCACCTAAGGCGCGCAAGCCCAGGCTTCACCAACGTGATTGTGTTGGACAACGTTGGTCTCCACAAGGTGGTTGACATTCTCGAGGAATTCCCAATGATTGACACAAGCATTGCAGTGGGCCCCCAGCAATTGGCCACGGCAAATATGCGCCTCTCTTCCTCCCCACCTATTTGCCCTTCCTAAATCCCATTGAGGAAGTCTTTGGGTGGCTTAAGCAAGTTGTCAAGTGAGGAACCCCAACTGGGACTGAGGACCTGTTTGATTTGCTGCAGGCCAGGATCCATACACTCCCAGCTGAGACTGTGGCCAAATTCTATGGCCACACTGATTTGTTCATCCCTGCGTGCCTAGCCAAACAGCCAATCAATTAAAGGCTTAGTGTGTCCAACTTTTTTATATTCTCTAATTTATTATTCAATATTTATTAATTATCATTTTATATTTAGATGTTTCCATGCCCGCAATCACATTCAGAAGATCCATCAATAGATGTAAGTAATTTATTTATTTTATTGTATATTATTTTATTATGCCATCTGAGGTAATCCCAAACGCTCAGTATTGGATTACGCAAAAATATTTAAATCACTTTGGTCAAATAAATGTAAAAATTAATTTTAAAAAATTAAACAAAAAATGTACAAGTTAGAATTTATTTTATTAACATATAATTTTATACTTTTATGACATCCATTTCTGCAATATATTTTTCAAATCTTGTTTGCTAAAATATTATTTGAAAAATTAATTATAATAAAAATATTGTAGAGTATAAAGATGCTTATTAGAAGAGAATTTATTAAGAACACCTGTAGTGAGTTTGGCAGAATGTACCCACCCCACAATGGAGGTGGCGCACAACCTCCACCGCCACACTGTGGACAGTGGATACACCTGTATTGAAATACTCCCTCCTGCTGGTGAAGGGGAGTAGGGTCAGGTGGGAGTGAAGCAGCAGCTTTTCAGGTGGGGCTGAAAACCCGCAGATACCAGCCAGGACCAGGGCGTTCTGGATCACATGATCAACCAAGTTGTATCCAGGGGGACCTTCTTCCCATTGAGTGCAAGCTGGGCCTTGTCAATCCCCAGAAGGACCCCATCCAGGTCCTCAACAGACGCGTCTATCCCAAAGAAGAATAAGATCCCCAGGTAAACAACCAGATGAAGCCTTTGCCCTGCAAAGGCTTCTGTGAACTCACACAGTTTATTATAGACTATGCTTATCTTCTTGTCGTGCTTTGTCTTGGCAAACGTGAGCTCCATAGCTGCTGGGACCCCCGTCTTGTTGGCACTTCAGGCCAGCCCAAAGTCCGCCAGGAGGATCTTGGTCTTCTTTACAGCTGTTGCATCTACAACAGCCAATTTTCTCACCACGCGCCCAAAGTTCTCAAGCAGGTAAGACAGGGTGTGCCCCACCAGGAAGCAGAGGCAAGCAGCTGTGTGATCCTGGCCCATCTCCGGTACATTTTTGAATGGGAGCGTCACCAGTACGTCCCAAACAAGCTCAATGGAGTTTAAATAGTAAACTCTACTGAGGGATACCGGGTCCAGGCAGACCAATTGGGCATCCTTGTAGGCAGTAACTGCCCACTTGGATGCCCCCTTGGCATGCGTCAGCCCGGCTAGCGCGTCCCTTGTCATTGGGAAGGACCTGTGAATTCTGTCTTCAAGCTCCTGCACAACAGGGGGGGACAGATAGAGCTGCTTAGCCAAGTGAGTGGCATAATTAGCATAAAAGGTGTTTGGGACAAAAGGGACCAGGACCCAGCGGAGTTCACCGTCTAAGTTTTCTAAGAAAAAAAGGTAAGTTTTTTGAAAATTTATTAATTTTATTTTTTAGGTTACCTTCTTGTGTTTCTTCTTTGCCGGCGGCTTCAGCCAGCTTGGATATTCTTTGCGCAATCAATTGCGCTGGCAATTTGGTGTTCTCTGCCCTGGCGCGCTTTGCTGGCTTGAGATGTGCATACATCTCCAGGTCATCAACCCAGAAGGACGGCGCAGAAAGATTGTAGGCCTTGAATTGAAGTCCTTTCACAACATGCTTCTGGATATTAAATAAGCACTTGATTGTTGTTTCTGATGTGTCAGGCATTTTGGTCATTAATGCCTTGGATGTCACCCTGTCAAGTTTCTTGTCTTCAAGGACGGCAGACTTCACCTTTGCTTTGACCTTACGGTCAATGTCTTTGATTTTGGCAATTGCCAAGTCGAGGTCCTTTAGAAGCTTTTTGAGTTCTCTCATTTTATTTTTTTACTAACCTTTCCATATGTTTTTATAGCTTTTGCCCCAATAAATTCTGTATTATTTTGATACTGTTGCCTCTTTGTTTATTCCTTTTTGTTTTCCCATCTACTACATTATCCCATCTTTTTACCCATTGTGTATATGTTTTACGCTCATCTCAATATGTTTTGTTTGCTTTGTGTTGGCATTGTTTCCTTGATTACCATATTATTTTTGGCGCTTGACATAGCCCCTTGTGAAAATATTAACAACAATTTGATGATCAGCTAAATTTGAATTAGAAAATTATAGTGTTAACTGTTTTTAGATAAAGTTGTTACTGATCCAAATTCAAAACCTTAATGATAAACTTTAAGCCAATCAGGAGCCAAGTGATAAAGTGATTGTTGTGACATAAAGTGTCATTCAATAATTCTTTGATGCATGTGCGCTAATTAATATGATTGGCTGGATGTTTTGCCATTGTACAACATTGCCGCTGTGGCAAGTTGTTGGTGGACTAGTGCTAACCCAGCAGCTGATTGGGCACTAGTCCACCAATAACTTGCCACAGCAGCAATGGCGTACAATGGCAAAACATCCAGCCAATCATATTAATTAGCGCACATGCATCAAAGAATTATTGAATGACCCTTTATGTCACAACAATCACTTTATCACTTGGCTCCTGATTGGCTTAAAGTTTATCATTAAGGTTTTGAATTTGGATCAGTAACAACTTTATCTAAAAACAGTTAACACTATAATTTTCTAATTCAAATTTAGCTGATCACCAAATTGTTGTTAATATTTTCACAAGGGGCTATGGTTGGGTGCTAAAAATAACTGTGTTCAGGATCTAGATACACACCATAGTAAATATATGATTTTATAGAAATAAGCTGAACATAAAGAATAAAACCAACTATAAACAAAGAGAACACAAACAATTGAAATTCAAAATAAAGATAATATAAATAGAAAATTTCTGGGACCAGGGGTTTATTGAGGCGGGGAAGAGTGATGCCTAGTAGGCAGAATGGTGCGGGAAGGAGGACGTAGAGGCGGTGCTGGCCTGGGGGGTCTGGGATTGGATTGGATGGGTTGGGTTTGCGGGCAGGGGGTGTTGGTGGCGGGGGTGGAGGCAGGAGGATTGCGTGTGATGGCCGCCATATACCACTCATTGTACTCCTCATCAGTCATTGGCTGGATGGGCTGGTAGGTGGCTGTGGCACAGGGTGGGAGGCGCTTATCCTTGCGTGATTGGTTGCCCATGTTCACATGGAAAACCATTTGCGCAAACAAGTCAGCCACCATTTGGTGACCAAAGAGAAAATTGTGGTCAAGGACCCCAAGATAGAGGTTGTTGAAAGCCTGAGGGCGGCGCTCCCATAGTGTATCTCCAATGTTGAAGAAGACAACATCAGCCAGATGGACGTCTGCATGGCCGGCGGGGTAGACTGAGGCCTGGTGCCCGCGTCCCTGGATGGCCTCGAGGGCGGTGGAGCTTCCCTCCATCTGGTGGCTCAAGAAAACCTGGTATTTGGAATTTGAGCCATCCCAGGAGTTGAGCAATCCACCAAGGATGTGGCCGTATGAGTACCCATCAATGAAATCAGGGTTTGTCCAATAGTAGACAAAACCCTTGGCTGAAACAGCCAGAAATGCACCAATGAAAGTCCCTTTCTTGACCTTCTTCCTTCCATTCTTGGTGGCAGCTTTTCCTATGCTCACCAAAATTGTCAAATGCAATTGATAACTTGTAGTACAAGACAAACATGATGTCATCTGTTAGACTTGTCAAGCATCTGACCAGGGTTGATTTGATTGCGGTGTCATATGGGGAATCCTCAGCGCCATCCCATTGGTTGCTGGCAAAATTTGTAAGAACCCTAATTGAAGCCACCTTTCCGTGCATCCAGAGCTGCACCATGCGCTCAGACACCCAAATGCCATGGTGTGCAAGTTGCTTCCAGACCTGGGTCAAGGGAAGCTTGGGGTCCCGCTGGAGGAGGTCAAGCATTATTGGGTAGGCCTTGGTTATCTGGGACTCTGTGGCCTTCTTTGGCTTCTTGGCTGTCCCAATCAGATTTCCCTTGTTCATTAGGTTGTTGAACTCCTGCATTATGGTGGCTTGGGTAAATTGCAACTGGGCGGCAATCTGGTCCCACAACAGACCCTGTAGGTTTAGTGCCACAATTTCCTGAAGAATTTGGGCAGTGATTATTCTGCGTTTGGGGCGCTGGGCGGCAGGAGCTGAAGCCTGATTGGCTGTAGGGGGGCAGGTTGGCTGGTGGCAGGAAGTTGTTCTGGATTGAGGTTGCCATCCTGATTGGTTGGTTGACAGGCAGCTTGTGCAGGGGTGGGTGTGGGAGCAAGGGCAGAGCTAGACGCTAAGTGACTCTCAAACAAGTCAAAGCCATATGGGTCGGGGGACAGTAACAGGTCAGCTTCCTTGTTACCCGCCTCAAAGGCTTGGGTGTAAACGGGTGCCTCCACGTTCTGAGCCTTGCCTCCATTGCAGCTGGCTTGGCTGCTGGCGCCGTCAAAGATATTGCTTGTAAAAACCATTGTAAAAAAACCTAGGATAAAATCACTAAAAGTAGAAATTTTAAAATTTAATGAATTATTTTTATTGTAATCTCAAGTCCATATTTGGAAGGTTCTCAAAACCTTTTCATACAAATCTGGAGCCATGAAAATGGATAAAATGCCTCTGGTCCTAAATTGGATAGCTGTTGATTGGCTATTAAATTGATAGTTTTCTATTTTAGGCTGCTCATACTACACATCTTGTGTGAGTTCATTTTGTTTTGTGCTTGTGTAATCTTGCTTCTAGATTGCTCAAGTTTTGTTTCACTTTAGTCCTTCTGTTGGTGCCTCATATTAATCCTGATTGGATTATAATATACTCTGGAATAGCATCCACTCATTTCACTTGTTGTGTCAGTTCATTTTGTTTGTGGTTTGAACTACACCGCTTGATGTTTGATATAATTTTGTATGATGGGTTAGTGAAATTTTGTTTTTGGTTTGACAGTTCATTTATTAACCAAAGATATTTAAATTAATTGAATCCTGAATCTTGCGCAACTTGGATTTTGTTTAAATCTGAAATCATTTTGTTTAAATCTGAAGAATTTTTGCTTGTTGCCATAGCTTTTAAAACTACTGTACCTTTGGTTAGGTCATTGATTGTTGAGGTGAGCTTTCTTCAGTCTTTGATGTATTTCCTTAGGTAAGCTACTATACCAAGAAATCATCTAACTTGTTTCACAGAGGTGGGGCGGTGCATGTTATTTATGGATTTTATTTTATCTGGGTCTGCTTTGATGCCACCATCAGAGATAATGTGGCCCAAGAACAGGAGTTCCTTTTCCATAAATTGGCACTTACTTGGTTTTGCGTAAAGTTTGTGCTTTGCAAGTCAATCAAGTGTCTTGCAGACATGCGTGTGGTATTCCTCTTTGGTTTTTGAGAATACAATGATATTGTCAAGGTAGCATAATGTATTTGAGAGACTGTTTAGCGCTTGGTTCATCATAGTGACAAACGTTGCGGGAGCGTTGGTCATCCCAAAGTTCATTACTTTACATTCAAACAATCCAAATTGTGTGCGGAACACAGTCTTTGGTATGTCCTTCTCTTTGACTTCAACTTGGTTATAACCAGATGTGAGGTCAATTTTTGAGAAGATTTTTGCTCCAGAGAGCCTTGTAAATAGGTCTTCAATGAGAGGAAGTGGGTATTTATTCTTTACTGTACTTGCGTTTAGTGCTCTGTAGTCAGTAACTAAGCAAAGAGATCCTTCTTTCTTCTTTACAAAGAAAACTGCTGCCTCCCACAGGGATTCAGACAGGCAAATGAATCCTTTAGCTAGGTTGTCCTCAATGTGGGCTTTAAGTGTTTGGGTCTCCATGGGAGAGAGTCTGTAGAGGGGTGCAGGCTTGGGCATGGCTTTGCATAAGTTAATGCCATGTTTGACCTCTTGTTTGGGGGTGACTCTGTGAGTTCTTCCTTGAATACATTAGCATATTCATTTAGGAGTGCCACAAGTTCTGGGCATTGGATCTTTTGTGTTTGTATATTATTAAATTTGGAGTACCTCATTATGTGAAGGGTACTGTCTTTGGTTAAATGTTCAGAGTCATCTTGATTTATAACTTGGACAAATACTGTATCTCTTAGAATTAGGCCGTTGGTTTTTTTGAGAATGTTGAAATTGACTCCATTGTGTTTTATTGTCATGGTTTTTGTTTTCCAACATACGCTGGGATTCACTTGGGTAAACCAGTCCATGCCTGCTACAATGTCGTAGTTTATGTTGTTCATGATGAGTCCTTTGATGGACGTTTGTATGCCTTGGAGGTCAATTCTGAAGGAAGTTGTTTTGCCTTTGAGTAGAACTTTTGATTTGTCTGCCATCTTGGCGTATTTGAAGTTGGATTTGACAACTGATATTGTCAGAGATTCTTTCCATGACTACCTGAATATTATTGACAACTTGGGCACAAACATATCCTCAAACCAACACAACCACAATTCCTTACAAGACACCAATTCAAAGACACAACACAACCAACTCAACAATCACCTTAGTTTGTTCAAACCTTTCCAGAACAAGATTTGAACCCAGGACACTATTAATGCATGTATTGTTAGTACAAGATCATCATCAACCTTTGATTTACCTTTTTATTACACCTTGATTCAATTGGTTTTTGCTTTTGAAATGCTTTTTGAATTCAAAAGTGTTAATGTTAAGAGTGCAAACGTCACTTACTGCTTTGATTCTGATTGGCTGGATCCTGCCACCCGCTCAATTCTCAACCTGCTCTCAATGCTTAAGGTTATGGCTCTGTATATGATAACAACACATCTTTTGATTATACACCGCTTAATTATCAATTACTTGCTGGCACATATGAGGCTGATCCTGATCAAACATATGAACTTTAAGAAATAAGGTACTTTAAATCTTGTAAAGTTAAGCCCCAAGTTACAAGCTTCATGTAAATCCTCTCATATCCAAAGAAACTCCTCTCATATGCCTTCAGCCATGATTTTAAGCCTATTTAAAGGCCCAAACTTATTCACTTCAAATTGTTCCAACAATAAAATCTATCCTATTTTCTAATACTTCTACCTTTTCTGACACAACTCCATTTCTGAAGCAATGAAAGGAATCCTTTTCCTATCCTGGTTTCTAGGTTACTTCTTGCCAGTGGTTTTGGCCTTGGAAAATCCAACTCCTACAACTGACTGGTACAACTCCTCTCCTGATGATGCCCATCAAAAGGAATCCCTTGCCAATGGATGGTTCAAATACCTGTCTGGACATTGGGGACGTAAGTTCAACTATGGTTGCTCATTTACTTCCCCTCCTGTTGAACCAACCCTTGTTAGACCTTACGCTTCCTTTTACCTCTTAGTGTATTTGGTGGGCTACTATCTACTAGGGCAATTCAGTTCTATGTTTGGAAGGTTTGCCTATCTAGGACAGCTTGGGCATCTTGCAATGGTCACGGTTCCTATCAGTTTGGTCATAGCAGGATTGAATGTAGGGGCCTTGGCCCATCAGCTGGGAAGTTTATTCCCTGCAAAGTGGGTCCCTGACAGATATTTTGTACTTGGTTACAAAAGGTTTGCTAACCATAGTGTGTTGTGAACCAGATTTGAATAAAATTTTATGTGTATGTAAGTTATAAGTGCATGGGTAGACAAGAATTTGTGAGCAATCTTTAATTTTTACGTTCATAAAATGGAGGATTGCGGGACACATGGGATGCAAGCAGCAAAGTTTGGGCCTTGGTACTTCTTCTTGTCAAGTTGGGGGGAGACAGGGGCACTTAAGCCTGTTCCCCCTCCTTTTTTCCCTGTTCCTCTGTTTTGAGACCTTTGAGGTCAGAGAATGTGGGGTCAGATTTTTAGCGGATGCTACTTCAGCATTGTTAACTTTGGTGGTGTACTCTTTCTTGGGACGGGAGCAGTTTGCACTTTGGCTGCAATTGTCATTGTTAAAATTAGAGTTGCCGTTGTTATGGTTGGTTTTTTGGCGTTTATTGCCATTGGCATTTTCTCTGCCATTGTCGTTTGAGGAGCAGTTGCTGTTGCGTGCAGCATATTTCATGTTGGCGCTTTTTTCAGTGCGCTTGGCTTCAGCAATGAGCACGGGCATGGAGGTATTTGCTTCTGGGCGGAAGAGGGAAGCAACAGAGGGTTTCATTCTGTTGATGAATGATGCTATGGTGTGTACATTATCAGCTTGTGCTGGGCTTTGGATTTAGTGATGTATTTCTTCAAATTTGTTGGCGCAGGCTGTGATAGTGGTCTTCTGAGGAAGATCACTGAGCTGTATTGCAATATCTTGAAGAGATTTGGTGATGCAGAAATTGTGGGTGATGTTGGCTTTGAACTCTTCCCAGTTGTCAAGCTGATTGTTGGTTTGTGAGCCAACCCAGGTGGCAAACCAGTTAGCTGCGGCCTTGTATAGGCGCTTGCTGGCTTCCTGGACCCATTTCTCATGAGGGATGCAGCTGGCGCGGAGTTTAGCGGCTGTGTGGTCTAGCCAGTTAATGACGTTTTCTTTGTTTTTACCAAAGAACTTGTTGATACCAATGTATTTGGTGTTGGCAACTTCACCTGTTATAGGTGGTTGTGCGTTTGTTTGTGGTTGAAGAGAGCAACTGTATTGAATTATCTTGGCACATGCTTTGGGCATGACCAGACCTTTGAATATGGTGCATCCACTAGGAATATCTTTTTCAATGTCGTGGGCGCGGAAGTATGTTTTCCAGATCTCCTGGAATGTGGCCTGGTTGAGTACATGGACAAAGGTGGGCAGGTTCTGTTCAGTCATTTTTTCTTTCATCAGCGTGGTCAAAAACTGTAGTGCTACCAGTGATAAGGAGCGCCTTTTTGGGGAAGCTTCAAATATAAAAGTAGGAGGAGAACAAGTATATTTTATTGGATGATACTTTAGAATTATATAGATTTAGCTGTGGTGGGGATATTAGTTGGACCAAACCCAGGGGCTGGTCATGTGCTGGATGGGTTCAAGTTGTTGGATACCTGGACAGTCATGTGATATTGGTTTGTTGTCATTTCTGGTATATTGAATGGTATATTGGAAAGGCACTGAATTGGGCAATGACTGGATGTTAGGTGTGATGGCAATAGTTGGAATACTTGTACATCCAGACCCTTGACAGTATGTGTGTTAAACTCAGCGTCCATACTAGCATCTGGGAGATGGGAAGGATTCCTGCTTAGAGCATCAGCCAAGTGATTGTCAGATCAATAATAAACTCATAGCAGAACTTGTATCTTGTCAGATCACCATGTCATCTGGATTGGCAACCCAAAAAAACCTGGGTTGTTGATAATATAGAGGAGCTTTGTGGTCAGTTCTTACTACAAATGGATGTCGTGCCAACATGAGATGGTGATGCCAAAGCTTTAACAATTCCACAACAGCTAACAATTCATTGTCATAAATCATGTAGTTGTGTTCTCAAGCCTCCATCTTCCGGGAGAAATACCCTATAGGTCTCTCAATCCTGTCACTAGCTGTCTGCAACAGCACACCAGCCACAGTGTATTTAGATGCATCGGTAGAAACCATGAAATGAAGCTCAGGATCCACATGTCTTAACACAGGGGAGGACAACAAAAGAGCCTTTACTGCTGAGAAGGCACTTGCACACTCAGGCGTCCAGACTAAAGTTGTCTTTCCACTAGCCAAATATAAAGGGGCGGCCACCTCAGACAAGTGGAGGGTGAATTTCTTCAAGAACATACATGTAACCAAGAAACTAAAAAGTTGGGATACTGTCACAGGCGTAGCATACTCTTGAACTGCAGCTTCCTTGTCAGGGGCAATGGTGTGGCCATCCTCAAAGATAATATTACCCAGAAAGGTAACCTTAAGTTTAAAGAATTCACACTTACTCCTTTTGATGATCAAATTTGCTTGGAGAATGCGCTCTACAACTGCAGACAAGTGGGCCTTATGGGACTCTTCATCCGGAGAAAACACCAAAATGTCATCCATATATGTGATGGCACAAACACCTAGGAGATCTCCCAGGACTGAATCAATTAACCGCTGAAAGCAAGCTGGGGCATTCTTCAATCCAAAATGCATTACACAAAACTGGAAGATACCCTTCTTAATTCTGAATGCTGTTAACCATTCCATTCCTTCTGCAATCCTGATTTGATTGAAAGCATTCAACAGATCAAGTTTTGAGAATATCTTGGCCTTCTCAACGCACCTAGAGATATGTGCTTTGAGAGATAAAGGATAAGGATCCGGAATTGTAATGTTATTCAAATTCCTGTAGTCAACACAGGGACAAAGGGACCCATCAGACTTCTGAACAAATAATAGTGGAGAGCAGATTGACCAAGCCTTCTTAAAAATGTAGCCTTTTGCCAACATGTCATGAGTCTACTCTTCCAAACATGCATTTTCCTTCAAGGTTAAAGGGTAAATAGGAGATGCAATTCTGATCAGATCAACAGTGACCTTAAAGTCAAAGTCAAACTGAGTGTGCTTGGGAAGGACCTTGCCTCTGGTGGCGTCAAATGTTGCGGACCAGGGTTGCAAGCATGTCGGTAAATCCAAACTTGCAGGGACAGGAAACAATTGTATGGTCTGTGATGATTGCTCCAATTCAGACATATATAACAGCAGAATATGAATAGTTATACCCAAAGAGTGTTCCACCTGTAGCTCATTTTTCTCCAATAAGGTTGATACATTATGATCTCTCCACCAACTCACTCCCAAAATGATAGGATACATAAGGGTAGGGCAAACGGAAAACCTTGCAGTAAAAGACTGACCTGCAACTACAAAAGTAACTGGCTTCTTCAGCTGGAAAGAGGGAAACATTTGACAATTTCCACCCCTAACAAGCATTCCCGGGTGGTACTTGAGTTGTAGCAAGTTGGCAGTCTCCACACTCTTGAAATTTTTGGAAGCACCTGTATCCAACAAGATGGCTGGCTGATAGATAGTCTGACCATTATTAATGCTACCATAAAACAAGAAGTAACCAGAAGTGGATTTATTTGCAGCAAAGGTAGCAATCTTGGCAGGGTCTTGTTTTTCATTGGCGGTATGGACAGCAGCTAAGTAGGCAGGATGCTCCTGAAAGTAATGCTTGATCATTTATTGGACAGCAGCTGGAAGAACAGGGTTATCACAATCAATGGGAACAAGGGGCAACTCTTTGGACGTAATAACGTAAGATTTTGCAGGTACAACATATCAAAGCATTGCCAAGAAACTATCAGGAACAAACACTATGGGGGCCTCCTTTACATCACTTGGTTTGTTCACCACCGCCAATTGTAGCTGAGACAAGCTAGGGGGAGAACAATCTTGGCTTTGGTTGGAAGGAACTACCAAGGAGCAAGGACAAGAAAACCAAGAGCGCGCAGCAGGTTTATCCTCAATTACCAACGTACCTTGCTTGGAAGTAGACAGATTTGAGACCAGAGAAAGAATTTGGCTTACCAGGGCCTCAGTTGTGGTTAACAGGGAATCCCAAACCGCCAAATCCTGGGCAGTCTGGTCAACTTCTAACCACAACACTGAGAGTTTATTCACCTCGGGAACATCAATTGTACGGCAGTAGGTAAGAAACTGAGGAAGGAATACCAAAAGCAGAGTTGTATCCTGACGGAAGGCGTACAGCTTACAATATACTTTGAGCTCCTCAATAGATACACATGAATTTTCTAACAAAGAGTATAGAGATGTACTCTCAGTTAAAACATGTGGATTGCGCTCCACTGCAGACAACAACCATTCACAAGCATCTTCAGAAACCTTTGTCATCACATGGTAAACTTGGGATTTGTGACTAAGGCTAGAACCGGAATAAAATGATAATGCTGACAAAACTTCACGCAAAATTTCATCAGTGGGTGGGGCAGGAAAATAATCTGGACACCAAAATGACATGACGCGACAGAAATAGGAAACAGAGGATCCAGTCTCTACAACTGCAACTGGAGATGGAAACCACAAGTTAAAGAAAAGCCCAAACTGAAAACTCAGAAATGAACTGAGCAAATAAACATGGTAAACGCAGATATCTCAATGTAGCAGGAGAAAAGAAACACAAATTCATGACAAACTGCTTCCAAAAACTCAGACGTAGAAGATTTGAGTAATGTGACAGAAATTACTGGATAATATGAAGCCGTTTCTAAATGATGGGGAATTACCACCCAAATCCACATAGAATTGATGATTAACCACCAACCCGGCTTCAGATATTTTTTGTGAAATTTCCAATTGTAACTCCAGGATTAAGTAGAACAATCAGTCCTAACCAGAGTAAACCAAGATAAATGACCTGGGAAAGCACAAATCATCTTCAGTGTAGAATTATGGGCATTGAGAAGTGATACAATTTTCAGTTTCAAGAATGGGGGGAGGAGCTACAAAATTGGCTGGCATAAAATTAACATTTGGCGGCGCCAACAACAAAGTTCCAGATGCTGGGCCCCATCTTCCTGAAATGATTCTGTTAAGAATCAGATTGTATGGGATATGCCGCAACAACCCAATCACAGGATGCATTTTTAAAATTTAAAATTAGAACTTGAGATAATTGATTTTTATTGAGCAAATTTAGGAGGACTCAACTCTTGGAGTTGAAACAGGGAAAATTATTCAATATATATCAGAAAAATTGACTAAGCAATACATCTGAGTCTTGATCTCCTATTCCTTTTGAATCTTCAATTAAGTATCTAGTCCAGGTTGCAAAGAACCCTTGCGTGACCAGTTTTTGACAACCATGCTGATTAATAAGCTTATATCAGGTGACCCTCATATTACGTCAATTTATCAACATCAGTTTGCAAGGGGGAGCTGGTTTCAGCTGGCAGACTGGAGCAGCTGTGACCCATTTTTGATCAACTGTTTGGTTCAAATCCGTTAACTTAGTCAACTTTGATATAGGTTTTCCAGCCTTCTGTGTCTTCTTGCTTGGACAGACAATACCTGGCATTATGGAACCTACTGTGACAACAGATAGCACCAGAAGAATACCTAGAGGCACTTGTATGGGAGTAATTATATAATTCAGAAGCACCTGAAAAGTTCTGTACCATCATCCTTACCAAATAAAGTTGTTATGAACCTTTGGTTCACCCACCTGATTCCTTATATATTTTTGATACTCTTCCATCTGCAATCACCAAAGCACCAGCACCCATCCTCAGGAATTGATAGCCAGACACCAGTTGACAAAACCAAAGCCTTTGACTAACATTGCCCTCCTGATGCTCCATTTGGCCCTGAGCACTTCACTGAGTATCCCCATAACCCTAATCATGGACCCTGGACATTGGAAGACTTGCAGTAGTACACCTGCCCAAACGCACTCAAGAAACCCTACCAAATTGTCTGTGAGGGCAGAGAAATCTCTATATACCCTTTGATCTTCAACAGTAAATACAATAACCCTGCCACCTACTTGATCCCAATGGAACCACCCCCAACACCCAAATCAACCATCTCAACCTCACCCAATTCTTATGCCATTGGCCAGAGTAGTCAATTCCTGGGAGTGCTTTACCTGGTGCTCACAGGATTGATTGACTCTGCCTTGCCAGCAACTGAACCTTGGGCTGTGGCTAGGAAGGCCCTTTCCTACTTGGTAAAGTTAAGTCCCATCATCTGGTGGGCCATGCCTGTAAGGTCTTGCCCATAATGGTGCAAGGTTATAAACTAAAGCATGTAAAGCATTAGGGTTAAGATTCAAAAGGTACAAAAAGGTAGGAACTGTCTGTAAGATAATTTTAAAGAGTCCTGATAAAAATCTATACTGGGTTACAAAAGGAGTGTTAGAATTTAAGAACCCTAAGCAAAGAAGATAAAACAAAGTGTTTAATAGTGAACAATTTGTAACTAAGGGAATGTCAATATTTGGATACTCTCCATCAGCAAACTGGTACATATAACTATTAAAAGATTCTTTAAGGGAAAATAATGGATAAAACTTCCATTTATTTAAGAAAAGAAAAGAAAAGAAAAGACTAAACTTAAAAATGAATTAATAAAATGTACAAATTTCTAAAAATTAAGATCTCAAGTTAAAATTTGATAAATAATTGAAGGGTAGAAATCACTTAGAATTTGGCTTAAATCCTACTCTTCATAAGCCCTTTATTTATAGAAAATCTCTGTCAGTTAAGGAGTGATAGGCAAGGAGGAAAAAGCCAATAATAGGTGCAACTGGAGAAGTTTGAAGAGGAACTGGAGGATAAAGGAGAAAAAGAGGCCCTGTTTGAAGCAGATCTGCAAGTTGAAGCTGGAGGGAAGCAGTAACAACGTAACTAGGAGTTTTGAAGTATAAGCAAAAATTGAATCTCTCTAACTCTTTAAAGTAGAGAATATATAGCCAATAACTAGATGAAAAGCAAAAGACAACAACAACAATTCAAACACAAGTCAATGCAAAAGAAGGTAAACTACTTTAAAATACTTAAATATTAACTCTTAATTCGAAATCTCCATATTAAAAATACAGAGATATTAAATCAATTGTAGACACTATAAATATAATAAGTTTTTAAGAAGCCTGCCCTTTGGGGCAGGGCATGACATTACCCCCTCCAGATCCAAGCTCAGGATGTGCTTGGATATAAGAATTGAGGGCATCAGGACAGTCTTCAAGGTTGGACAATGGCTCCCAAGAACTCTCCTCAACAGAATATCCCTTCCAAAGAACCAAGTATTGAAGGTTATCATAGTGATAACAATGATTGATAATGGACTCAACCCCATACTCAGGAGTTTCTTCAACCATGTGAGGAGGAAGTGCTTTGTTGTTCTGATGAGAAGCTGGAGGAGAAGTCTGGAGTTTGAGAAGGAAATCATGGAAGAGGTCATGGATGCAATACCCTGGGGAAAGTTGAATGCAGTAAGCTACCTTCCCAACTCTTTTGGTTACAAGAAAAGGCCCTATTAATTGGGGACCAAGCTTACAAGAGGGCCATCTGATAGGAAGATTCTTTGTATTTAGATATAAAGATTGTTGAACTGGATGCTCTTTCCTTCCTGATGGTGACAGTTGGCCTGTACCTTGTAAACCTCAATAGCCTTAGAGAGATTCTCCTTTAATTAATTCTGGATGAGTTGTAGCTGGACCAGGAACTCCTCAGCTGACAGGGAACGGACAGAAGAGATGACAGAAGGGACAAAGGCAGGAGTATAGCCTAAATTTGCCATGAACAGAGTCATCTTGGTAGAGGAATGAGGAGTAGCATTGTAGGAATACTGGGCCAAAGGTAGGTGAGAAGCCCAATTGTCTTGTTTTTTGTTGGAAAAGCAGCAAAGGAAACATTCTAGTGTCTGGTTTGTACGTTTGGTTTGACCATCAGACTGGGGATGATAGGAGGTGCTAAGAGAAAGGTGGACACCTAGCTGAGTTATAAACTCCTTCCAGAACAGGGAAAGGAATTGTGGTCCTTGGTCAGAGACAATATCTCTTGGAGTATCATGGTGGATGAAGATGTTTTTAACAAAGAGGGAAGCAGTATGCTTTGTAGTAATGTTAGAATTGCAGGGATCAAAAATAGCCTGCTTTGAGAATCTGTCTACAATGACCAGTATGGCGTCAAAAACTTCAGACTGAGGAAGCTGGACAATATAATCCAAAGAGAAAGACTGCCAAGGACCTTCAGGGACTGGGAGGGGGCATAGAAGACCCACAGGTTTCTGGGTGGAGTGTTTGCTTCTCTGGCAAACTAGGCAACTACTGATGTATGACTTGACAAAGGTGTCCACCTTTGACCACCAGAAGTGATCACAGAGTTTAGAAAGTGTTTTCTTATATCCAGAGTGGCCTGCAGCAAGGGAATCATGGAACATGATGGTTAGAAGCTGTTGAAGGTCCAGAGAAGGGACTACCAAAATGTTGTTGAAGTACAACACACCATCTAGCAGGGAGAAGGAAGGATTTGTGACTGTCTTATTGTTTGCAAAAGCGTCAATGATCTGAGACAAGGCTTTATTGAAAAGCTGGGATTTGTAGATTTGCATCATTATGTTGGGGGTTGTAGTACTGATAACATTAAGTTTCAGAAAGCTCTCAGGTGGGAGGACCATCTTGGTGTTAAAGAGTTTGTAGTCTTTGTCAATATTGGCTAATGAAAGATGATAACTAAGCGCGTCAGGTAGGGTATTGAGTATACCCTTCTTGTACACAAGCTTGAAGCAGAAATTTGACAGCTTCAGTAACCATCTAGCGTGTCTCTGGGAGATGTGGCGCAACTTGGTAAAGTAAAGCAAGTTCTTATGGTCCGTGTAAATGAGGAAAGGCTCATCAAGTCCCTCAAGGTAGCGACGCCAATGCTTGAGTGTTTTGATGATGGCAAGAAGTTCCTTGTTGTGTATGGGGTAGTTTTGTTCAGCTGGAAGGTGTTTTTGAGAGAAGTATTCAACAGGGTGTTGCATCTCATCCCCCCAAGCTGAAGGAGAACACCGCCAACAGCATAGTTGCTGGCATAAGTCTCAACCAAGAAGGGTTTGGAAGGATCAGGCATCATGAGAACAGGAGTGGAGACAAAGAAGGCCTTAGTAGCATCAAACGCAAGATGGGCCTCAGGTGTCCAGACAAAAGGAACAGAAGGCAAAGTAAGGGTAGTGAGAGGCAAAACTAAAGAAGAAAAATTTTCTACAAACTTACGGCAATAGTTTGCCAATCCAAGGAAATCACAAAGTTGTGAGAAAGTCTTGGGAACAGGCCAGTTCTGAATAGCATCCACCTTGCTAGGAGAGACAGCAAAACTGTTTAGAGTGATGACATAGCCAAGGAAATTGACCTTGGTGCAGAAGAATGAACACTTTGAAGATTTTGCAAATAAGTTTTATTCTCAAAGTCTCTGGAGGACCTGGCTGACGTGGGAGACATGGTCAGGAATGGAGGAGGAGTATATGAGAATGTTGTCAAGATAAACGACAACAAACTTTTTAAGGAAGGGAAGAAGTGCCTCATTCATTAAAGCCTGAAAGGTTGACAGAGTGTTGCATAATCCAAAGGGCGTTACATTGTACTCATACAACCCAAATGGAGTACAGAATGTGGTCTTTCATTCATGGCCAGGGGAGACTCTGACCTGGTTGAGAGCACTTCAGATGTCAATCTTAGTGTATACAGAGCTACCAGCAAGGCAATTGATCAAAGCCTCAGCAGAAGGAATAGGGCACCTATCCTTGATTGTTATCTCATTGAGTGCTCTATAGTTAACACAAGGTTGCTTAGAACCATCTGATTTACTGACAAAGAAGATGGGGGAAGAACATGGAGATGTGGATTGTGAGATGAAGCCTTTTGAGAGTTCCTTGTTGATGTAGTTCTTTAGTAGGGTGTTGTCTGAGTCAGAGAGGGGGATGTGTGAGAGAGGGGGCTAAACTAACTAAGTTTGGCTCCCATCCCAGTGTAACAAACCACCAGGATGCCATCCAGTGCAGAACTGGGATGGCCGCTTGGAGGGGGGACCACAGGGAGGACACCAGGGACAACTGAGTGAAGTAGGCGTTCAAACCCATCAGTATCAGGCCGGTGAGCAACCAAGGGGTGAAGGTGGGAGCGGGAGAGGACACCTTGGAGGACCTGGGGGGCACTGTATGTCTCTGGACCACGTTGAGGAGGGGAGGCATGGGAGGCACTGCTTCTTCAGAAACAGGTGAAGTATGATCCACAGTGTCCAAGTCCAAATTATCACACGTCAGGCTCTTGACCACAGCCTCACCAGAAAAGAGAAGGCTGCTGGGGAGATTCCATAGACTAGAAGGTTCTCTACCTATTAGCTGGGCAAACAAAGAGATTTTCCCCATAAATCAGGAAAGGTGGACCACAAGAGCAGCAAGAACAGAGCCAGGGAAAACACCACAAATTTAAGGGCTGAGAGTATCATAGGAGTGTTCTCCTCAAAATTTAGAGCAGGTTGGTATGAATTTTTGGTGAAAAAAGAGTGGGAGAAGTGTAGGCAGGGTAGTCTTAGCAGAATATGGCAAAAGAGCAGCAGAACAGGTTTAAACAGCTTTACTATGGTCTCGGGAGCCTTGGGTGTAACGGCAAGCAAAAGTGGGTTCAAAAACAACAATTTTAAGAGAAAATTCAAAATAATAATAGAAATTATAAAGAAAATCAATTCAAATTTCAGAGTTCAAACTCTATTTTTGAAAGCAAAAGCAGAGGAGACAACAACTAGGAAAAACAACCCTAGTATAGCAGGCCAGAAGAAAAGGTGGGTTCAAAACCGGCTAGAGCAAGGTAAGCTTGGAACAGAAACTAACACCCTAATCTTTAGGCTATAGGAACTCAAAACTGGGTTCCAAATAAACACAAATATAAAAATAAAGTGCAGAATAGCTCCAAACTTTAATATTATTGGAAAATAGACAAGCAGGGGACTAGAAGTCCCCTTGCTTGCATAAAAGGGATGGGCTGCAAATAAGTTGGGTCATGTGACAGTGGAACCAAATCTAATTGGCTGGAGGCAAAACTTTGCTAGGCAGGGGCAGGGGGACTGGAGGGTTTCATTCTAATTTCCGTAGTCAGATCTGATTGGCTGGAAGAGGCACTGGTCGTTTGGAATTCACTTGTGTTGCTCAGTGCCAATGTGGCGGCCTCTGATTAGCCAGCTCTAATGGTTTTTAGAAGTGGGCAATACCAAGCTAATAAGTAGTCCAAATTAACCAGTGTTTCTTCCCAGGAGGGAACAATCAAAGGCAGAGGTTCCGCAGGGTAGGCCAGCACAAACCTCTCATCTACCGTGTGAGCTAAATCATTTAAAGAATTAAGGGGTTTGGCAGGCGTTTTAGAACCTTTCTTGGTACAACAAGGGAAAATTGAGCAATCCAAAGCCAGAGGTGGCAGTGAATTTACAGGATAAGCCTTCCCCAGGGAGGAATGGTGTCTGGCTTCAGGTTTATCTGGATATTGTAGGTCCTATAAGGGGGTAACAAGTTACAATCCTCTTCACTAAAGTTATCCTTGAAGTCAGAGTAATAATAAGGTAATCCATCCTTGTCCTTGGCGGAAAGAGTATCCAAAATTATACTAGATATGGTAGTCAGGTTCAGTTTGGGGGAATTGGGAAAAGAGTACCAGATACAAGAGGTAGTGATTTGACAATGTCATTACACATGAATGAAATATTGTTGTTTGGGTGATCAAAGTTAAGCAAAGACTCTCTAAGCCACAGGAATCCAAGAATGAACGGGAAATATAGATTAGGAGAGGAGTTACATGTGATGCGGAATGAAGAGCCCTTCAAGTCAATGGTGAAAAGTTGGGGGATAGGTGTGGTGCTAACAATAGTGCTGTTTCCCACCTTAACGTCAAGGGAACTGGAAGTGGAGAGTCCAATTAGTTTAGCAAGTTTCTCCTCAATGAAGTTGGCATCAGCACCAGTATCAAGAAGAGCAAGGACCTTGATCTTTCCCAAAGGTCCATTAATAGTTACCAATACAGTAAGTGACTTGAAAGTGTCAATAGAGGAAAGCAAAATGAGAGGGGAGGTCTTGTTGCCAAAGGGAGGACATTTGGAGAGAGGACAGGCTGGTAGAAGATGATTCTTTGATCCACAGTAAAAGCAGAGGTTATTGTTCCTTCTTCTAAGGACTTCCTTAGCAGTAAGGCAAAAACCTCCCCCAGACTTTGGCTCAGTGCCAGGTGGAGAAGTTGAAGAGAGCAAGGCCTTGTCTGGAATAAACAACCGGGATGTAGGGGATAGGTTAGAAGGAGAGTGTGTTTTCAAAGAAAGGTATTTCTGATTCCACAAAACAACTTCTCTGATAAGAGGTTCTAGTTTGTCAGGGAGATTGTGGTGGACCAAAAATCCTGGAGCAATTTGTTGAGGCCTATCTGTCAGTATTGACAATTCTTTCTCTCTGGAAACCCAGGCCTGGGAGCAGGAATCAAACCCTGACCCTAGACCTCCCTGGACCGCTGGGCCTGTGGACCGCCCACCTGAGCTTTTCTGGGATTGAGCCCCCACAACTGATACAAAGAATGTTGGCCCATGCAGTGAAACAAGCCAAACCAAGGAAATTATTGCACCAAATGGGTCATTATTTGTTAGATTAAGCCAAGGCGCCAGCTTAAGCATTTTAAAGACTTTTAACTTCTTTGGTAGCATTTAAGCTGTAAAATTATGTTTTTTGAACATTAATATAATGCTTAGTTTACTGAATAAAAGTTTAAGGGTGTAAAATATACAAATAATAAAAATAAATCTTATTTCTATTAACTGTATTTTTGCTAAAAACCCTTTTTTCTATTTTAATAAGCCAAGAATCAAACATATGAGTTGCATGGGAGAGTAATAGCAGCCCCAAAGCCATAATTGCTATTACCCTATCTTTGGCTCATATAATTAATTTCTTAGTTATTTTTAAAAAAAGTTGTTATATTTAAAAGACTATTTACCCTATGTGAAATATAAGTTTTTGTTATGCGTCCAACTTCATGAACATGTCCTACTAATCCTTTAGTAGTATCAGCTCTCTTTGTTTCTCTGTCATCTGTGCAGAACTTTGCACAATAATTTATTTTTGAGTACTCCTTAACATCCTCAAATGTCAAAGGTGAAACATACAGCTCACCATCTTTCATTAAATATGAAAGATTAACATAAAATGCTTTGACTTCAAGCCAGCTTTTTTTAGGCCTAGATTTTCTATCATAGATGTAAAAAAAGGTTTTTGGGAAACATCTGAATTATTTACAAGTGACTCATATAAACCCTTTCTTTCTTCCTCTCTTTCAAAAACCATTTTGAGATCATTTATATTTTTTATATACATCTCATTTTCCTTTTGTTTAAATATTTTAGATAATACACCAAAATGACCATCAACAATACTTTTGTCATGACACTCAACAAATCTATTAAACTTAATTGTTCCTTTTATAATTTTAGGTACCTCTTTAAAAAGATAATATAAGAATTCCTAAGATCTAAAATGATTACCATTATCAGTCCAAACTTTAATATTTCTAATATTCTTAAATTTATTATTTTTAAGCAGAATTATCAAACACTGACCTAAAAACAAAGAGTCATGAGATAAAATTTCAGATAAAAAGTCATGATACTCATATTTAATTTTCTCATTTTCTTTAAAAGCAATTGCAAATCCTAATAAAGAAATAGGTATTTTCTCATAAAAACAATTATTTGTCTTTATAGGACCCCCACCTATTTTAAAGTTTTCTTTATAGTCTATTACTATAACACATTAATTATTATCAAGATTATTTATATCACTAATATATTCTTTATTTTGATGCTTATAAAACTTTTCATGTAGGTCAATAGATTCCAAATTTTCTTTAATAGATTTAGGCACTGGCAACTTCTTTATACTCAAATCCTTTTTCTTCATTTCTAATGATTTTTTAAGTTGCAAATGTTACACATATCAGTTTGCTTTTTGCTTTTAATTATATTATTAGGAATAAGCTTATAGAAAGTGGAAAGTGAAATAGAAATATTGTTTTTATTTTCATATCTTTATAAATTTCTTTTTTGTTTTCAATAAGGAGTATTTTATTTTAGTTGAGTATTCACTCAATTCTTTTTGTAATTCTTCATAAATCAATCCAGGGGATTTTTTAGTGAATTGGCTGGTTGGAAATGAATTTTTTATTATGTGTTTTAAAATATTTTTTATGTTTTCTTTCTTTACTGAATCATTTTTTTCCATTTTTATTTTTTGAATTTAATGATGCTTCTTTAGCATTTTTTATTTTTTTAGAATATGAATACTCATTTTTGTCATTTTAAATCCACAATTCCAAAGCTCTTTCAGACTGTAGCTTGATGTAACCAATGCTCTTAGGGAAGGAAGATGCTTGGCAGGGGACTCTAACATCAATTCCTTTAGGTTGTTAAGGAAATCATCTGTCTTAGAATTTTGTATGACAGGTAAGAAGGTACTTTTTCCAAACTCTGATTTTAATAAGAAATGCTCAACAAAGCTGTTAAGATCACTGCCAGCAGTAAAAAGGAATGCTTGTTTAAGCATAGAGGTTCTTTCTCTCTTAGTAGAAGCCCCCAGTGAGAAGAAGGGTGTCATCTGAGGTGCAAACTTGATGGATTCCATAATGACAGTGGTTGGGTTCCTTGGCTTGGTTCAGGAAGTTCTTGCTTGGAAATAGATGTGCAGTTATCAGAGAGGAGTAAAGGTGTGGATTGTAAAGTAAATTTCTGTAAAGTTGAGCTGTTTAAATACCATATTAGCTGAGCTTTTGCACTACAGGCATAAATCCCCAACTGACCCCCAACTGATCTCCTTAATTTATCAATATCACCCCTGGAGTCTGATATCATTGTTTATTTACCCCTTTTTATATTCTGGTTAACTGTTGATATCTCAGCAAATAGTACTTCAATCTTGCTCAAACTAGTATCATTAGAAAGCCCTTAATCTCAGCTTTCAGAATTGTGCTGCAACGTTATATTTCAATACCAATTTAGTATCTTGAAGCGGCTTTGAATGTAAGCTTATAAAATTATTATTTGAAATAAAATATGCTAATTAACTCTTAAAGTATGATATTTTAATCAGTAAACTAAATTTAAAGTATAAATTATTATTTAGCTTACTTCTAGTAACCAACTCAAAAACCTTTTGTTTAAATAAACTTAAGTTTATTATAACTTTTAACAGTTCTTAAAAAATGAACTTTATATATCTTAAATCTATCAAAACAAAAATGTTATTTTTAATCAAATATAAATATTTGCTTGTATAATTAAAGTTGTATCTTATTTTTATAGATACAATGACTAAGATCATTTTTTATTTAGTTTAAATAAATTTCAACCTTTATAAAATTAAATTAAATAAAGCAAGATTTTGATACATTCTTTTTTATGTTTGAATTTTTTATACATATTATCTCTAGCATACAGTATAAAAATATAATTTTATTAAATAGTTGTATAAAGCCATTTTATTAATATTAAATACTTAAAAATTTGAAAAGAAAAACTTTTACTCTCTTATAAGTTCTTATTATATATTTCTATAAAATCTAACTTAAGAATAAATTATTTATGCTAAATGAGATCACTGAAATTTCAATAAAAGTTTAGTTTTAATTTTAGTTTTTGTTTTTTTAACTTTTTACTAGATTTTTTATAAAACAAATCCAAAATTATTTAATATTTATTTATTAAATATGCAAAAAAGCTGTCTGCCCTCTTTTTAAAAAGAGGGATTCAAAAATTATTATATTTTAAATTAAATATTTTTAAAAAAGCTAAGATTTTAGGCAAAAATCTAATTTCCAACAAAAAGCATCGTATCAGTTTTATTGTATTTTTATGTTTCTCTTTTTAGAATGATGTCATTTTTTACTAATCAGCTTTCAAGAAAAATGGTATATGAAATAAGATTGTTACTAGCTTTTAATACAGTTTAATTTAGCTGTAAGTAGAAAATTATTAATTTAATATAGGTTTTTATATTATAAGGATTAAATAATATTTATTTTGATAAAATTGTTATAATTATTTAAATTTATTGATAAGAAAATTAAAACAAAATTTTAAAGTGTTAAGTAGCACAGTTAATAGGAAACAGATCAATCTAACAAATAATGACCCAAATGGAAGAATAATCACAGCGCCTAATGGAGGTACTGATTTGGCAACTATTAGCTTCATGAACTTGAAGTCTACACCAGCAACCAATCAGGAACCAACCCAGGAAAGAGGCATGGGCTTGCAGCCCAACCCCATGACCACAACTCTAAAGCAAGTTAATCAGGTAGCCAATTTGAGATTCTTGACCAATGAAAGAACTCCCAGGTCAAGTGCCATTTTGCTGCCTTTAGACCTGAGCGCCCAGTTCCCCTGGGCCTGCCTTTCCCAATGCCCTGATGAACCCCCCATGGAAATATTAATTTTGGAGGTGGGGTGCTATATAGACCAAAGGACCCCGCACTTTGAACTTATTGCCATTTTTGAATAAAGGTTATGTTATTTTGTCTTATATAGCTACTGCCCTATTTTGTATTTGCCTTCTACCAATTCAGTTCAAGATCTCCAGGCCCTCCTGCCCCACAGTCTGCAGTCTTCTGTCCACCAGGTGTACCCTTTGGGCCTGTTTATTTCACTGATTACCCCTTGAAGCCCAAATATAAGGAATATACCCCAGAAAAGATGCTCAAACTCAATCCTTTGGCCCACATACAATCCACTGTTAGATACAATTGTCAAGGTCTATGGATATTTTCAACACCCAAGTTGTTCAGAGGGAAATTCAACTATCTCCCTGCTTATAACCTGCCCATGGAACCGCCTGTGACCCCAAAAATTATTCCTGCTTCCTCATCCAACCTCCCAACCAACCATTATGGCAAGCTGTTTGGGATTATGTACATCACCCTCACAGGGGTGATTGACACTATAATCCCGGCTGCCAGCCTGTGGTCCTGGGTGGAAAAGTCCAACTCTTACCTTTTTAAGTTAGCTCCCGTCTTATGGTGGGCATTGCCTGCAAAAAGCCTGGCCCAGATCACCCCTGGAAATGACGGGCCGGCTGCCCAAGACTGGATCCCTGACACTATCTTGTAGAAGAAGCAAGTATCAGCATCAGAGGCTTGTAGTCTTGACTTAAGAGAGCAAAACTTCTGGTTGTATTTTCTGAGTGGGAGGGATCCTTGTGCAAGACCTGCAAACCGGGAAGCAGAGGGAGCAGATGAATATTTGTTTTCTCCAGAAAAGGATAGGAGGGAACTGACAAAGAGATCATAGTTCTGGAGGATACCTGGGTTGCATATTGAGTGAGAGCTAAACTAATCTCTGTAGTGGACAGTGAGCTTCTAAGTGAGATAGAGGTCCTTCTGAGAGTTGGTGGAGAACTTGGATCTGTAAGCAGTAAAGTGGGCTTGTGCATAAGCTAAAGTGTTAAAAATACTAGGGGGAGGAGAACTGTGAGCTAAGGTATTGAGAACTACTGTTTGGTTGGTGTAAGAAGTAGGAGTATTTCCTTCTTTATTACAAAAAACTTTATCATATAACCAACCATGTAAAAAAACTACTAGAGATAACAATGTTACAATAATAATAGAGAGAAACAAGGCTAAAAAGATGATAGAAGAGATGGAAAAAGTATTGCCTGGGTTGATCCCATGGGAAGCCAAAATAATGTAAGTTCTTGCCCATAATAATGCAAGGTTATAAACTAAAGCGTGTAAAGCATTAGGGTTAAGATTCAAAAGGTACAAAAAGGTAGGAACTGTCTGTATGATAATTTACCAGAGTCCTGATAAAAACCTATACTGGGTTACAAAAGGAGTGATAGATTTTAAGAACCCCAAGCAAAGAAGATAAAACAAAGTGTTTAATAGTGAACAATTTGTAACTAAGGGAATGTCAATATTTGGATACTCTCCATCAGCAAACTGGTACATATAACTATTAAAAGATTCTTTAAGGGAAAATAATGGATACAACTTCCATTTATTCAAGAAAAGAAAAGAAAAGACTAAACTTAAAAATGAATTAATAAAAAAGTACAAATTTCTAAAAATTAAGATCTCAAGTTAAAATTTGATAAATAATTGAAGGGTAGAAATCACTTAGAATTTTGGCTTAAATCCTACTCTTCATAAGCCCTTTATTTATAGAAAATCTCTGTCAGTTAAGGAGTGATAGGAAAGGAGGAAAAAGCCAAGAATAGGAGCAACTGGAGAAGTTTGAAGAGGAACTGGGGGATAAAGGAGAAAAAGAGGCCCAGTTTGAAGCAGATCTGCAAGTTGAAGCTGGAGGGAAGCAGTAACAACGTAACTAGGAGTTTTGAAGTTTAAGCAAAAATTGAATCTCTCTAACTCTTTAAAGTAGAGAATATATAGCTAATAACTAGATGAAAAACAAAAGATGACAACAACAACAACAATTCAAATTCAAATCAATGTAAAAGAAGGTAAATTACTTTAAAATACTTAAATATTAACTCTTAATTCAAAATCTCCATATTAAAAATACAGAGATATTAAATCAATTGTAAACACTAAAAATATGATAAGTTTTTAAGAAGCCTGCCCTTTGGGGCAGGGCATGACAATGTCAGTATCTTCTTTGACTCATCCCTCACCTGCTGGAGCTCCACAGTACTCTTGGTATCCTGACAGTAATACTTGCAATTTTGCCCAGAATTGAGCACTTGAACCTGGGGATAGATGAGCATTGGATGGTATAACAGGAATCTTGGTTTGGCTGCAGCAAGCTAAAGTGTCACAGCTATTAATTGTTCCCATAAGCAATTGAGCACCTGATTGCGCAATCAAACAATCGCCCTCCAAATGTACTATTTCCTGATAGTAAATGGCCCCAAATTTGTTATTAAATTTGATGCCAGGGATTCAAGGCTTGTGGGCCTCTTGAATCACAGGCCATTTATTGTTTGAAAGGGGGTTTCCCTCTGGAAGGCAGTTGGTAAGGTTTCCCATGCTGTGGGTTGCTTTGTCTCAAAGAAGGCTGGTTGATTGTCCAGTGCATTTTTGGCCCTGACACTGGTGGTTTATCTCACCAGGATGTGAGCCAAACTTAGTTAGTTTAGACCACCTCTTGCACACATGTTGGCACAGCACAGATGCATAACTATGAGAGTTGTAATTGTCAGTATGGGGAACAGTAAACTGGCTAATAAGTGTTAGAAGCACCAGATAAAAATCCTGACAAGAGATCTTAAATACCCTATATAAGGTGCTTTTCTAATCAGAGATAGCGCAGAATCAACATATCATAATGCCAGGATTATCCTGACATAAATTACCTGGCCAATAGAAATTGGGAATTTTCCAATATCTGTGCCAGGTAGCAGTAAAATTGTGATTTACTAAAAGATGGGTATTCATGCATTTTGCATGAATAGATTAATGCATAAATATTCCTATTCATGCTAGCCTAAATCATTGGATAAAAAATGAAAATTGATGCTTGAACTTGCATTCAAAAGATCTTTCTAAGCCTGACAACTTTCCTTAAGCAATAGCAACTTGTCAAGAACCCCAAATACAAGTGAAATCAAGATGAAATGAACTTCCTGCATGAATAACTGGTTGCATGAGAATGATGTCATGTCATGCATGCAACTGGGTCATTATTTGTTAGATTGATCTGTTTCCTATTAACTGTGCTACTTAACACTTTAAAATTTTGTTTTAATTTTCTTATCAATAAATTTAAATAATTATAACAATTTTATCAAAATAAATATTATTTAATCCTTATAATATAAAAACCTATATTAAATTAATAATTTTCTACTTACAGCTAAATTAAACTGTATTAAAAGCTAGTAACAATCTTATTTCATATACCATTTTTCTTGAAAGCTGATTAGTAAAAAATGACATCATTCTAAAAAGAGAAACATAAAAATACAATAAAACTGATACGATGCTTTTTGTTGGAAATTAGATTTTTGCCTAAAATCTTAGCTTTTTTAAAAATATTTAATTTAAAATATAATAATTTTTGAATCCCTCTTTTTAAAAAGAGGGCAGACAGCTTTTTTGCATATTTAATAAATAAATATTAAATAATTTTGGATTTGTTTTATAAAAAATCTAGTAAAAAGTTAAAAAAACAAAAACTAAAATTAAAACTAAACTTTTATTGAAATTTCAGTGATCTCATTTAGCATAAATAATTTATTCTTAAGTTAGATTTTATAGAAATATATAATAAGAACTTATAAGAGAGTAAAAGTTTTTCTTTTCAAATTTTTAAGTATTTAATATTAATAAAATGGCTTTATACAACTATTTAATAAAATTATATTTTTATACTGTATGCTAGAGATAATATGTATAAAAAATTCAAACATAAAAAAGAATGTATCAAAATCTTGCTTTATTTAATTTAATTTTATAAAGGTTGAAATTTATTTAAACTAAATAAAAAATGATCTTAGTCATTGTATCTATAAAAATAAGATACAACTTTAATTATACAAGCAAATATTTATATTTGATTAAAAATAACATTTTTGTTTTGATAGATTTAAGATATATAAAGTTCATTTTTTAAGAACTGTTAAAAGTTATAATAAACTTAAGTTTATTTAAACAAAAGGTTTTTGAGTTGGTTACTAGAAGTAAGCTAAATAATAATTTATACTTTAAATTTAGTTTACTGATTAAAATATCATACTTTAAGAGTTAATTAGCATATTTTATTTCAAATAATAATTTTATAAGCTTACATTCAAAGCCGCTTCAAGATACTAAATTGGTATTGAAATATAACGTTGCAGCACAATTCTGAAAGCTGAGATTAAGGGCTTTCTAATGATACTAGTTTGAGCAAGATTGAAGTACTATTTGCTGAGATATCAACAGTTAACCAGAATATAAAAAGGGGTAAATAAACAATGATATCAGACTCCAGGGGTGATATTGATAAATTAAGGAGATCAGTTGGGGGTCAGTTGGGGATTTATGCCTGTAGTGCAAAAGCTCAGCTAATATGGTATTTAAACAGCTCAACTTTACAGAAATTTACTTTACAATCCACACCTTTACTCCTCTCTGATAACTGCACATCTATTTCCAAGCAAGAACTTCCTGAACCAAGCCAAGGAACCCAACCACTGTCATTATGGAATCCATCAAGTTTGCACCTCAGATGACACCCTTCTTCTCACTGGGGGCTTCTACTAAGAGAGAAAGAACCTCTATGCTTAAACAAGCATTCCTTTTTACTGCTGGCAGTGATCTTAACAGCTTTGTTGAGCATTTCTTATTAAAATCAGAGTTTGGAAAAAGTACCTTCTTACCTGTCATACAAAATTCTAAGACAGATGATTTCCTTAACAACCTAAAGGAATTGATGTTAGAGTCCCCTGCCAAGCATCTTCCTTCCCTAAGAGCATTGGTTACATCAAGCTACAGTCTGAAAGAGCTTTGGAATTGTGGATTTAAAATGACAAAAATGAGTATTCATATTCTAAAAAAATAAAAAATGCTAAAGAAGCATCATTAAATTCAAAAAATAAAAATGGAAAAAAATGATTCAGTAAAGAAAGAAAACATAAAAAATATTTTAAAACACATAATAAAAAATTCATTTCCAACCAGCCAATTCACTAAAAAATCCCCTGGATTGATTTATGAAGAATTACAAAAAGAATTGAGTGAATACTCAACTAAAATAAAATACTCCTTATTGAAAACAAAAAAGAAATTTATAAAGATATGAAAATAAAAACAATATTTCTATTTCACTTTCCACTTTCTATAAGCTTATTCCTAATAATATAATTAAAAGCAAAAAGCAAACTGATATGTGTAACATTTGCAACTTAAAAAATCATTAGAAATGAAGAAAAAGGATTTGAGTATAAAGAAGTTGCCAGTGCCTAAATCTATTAAAGAAAATTTGGAATCTATTGACCTACATGAAAAGTTTTATAAGCATCAAAATAAAGAATATATTAGTGATATAAATAATCTTGATAATAATTAATGTGTTATAGTAATAGACTATAAAGAAAACTTTAAAATAGGTGGGGGTCCTATAAAGACAAATAATTGTTTTTATGAGAAAATACCTATTTCTTTATTAGGATTTGCAATTGCTTTTAAAGAAAATGAGAAAATTAAATATGAGTATCATGACTTTTTATCTGAAATTTTATCTCATGACTCTTTGTTTTTAGGTCAGTGTTTGATAATTCTGCTTAAAAATAATAAATTTAAGAATATTAGAAATATTAAAGTTTGGACTGATAATGGTAATCATTTTAGATCTTAGGAATTCTTATATTATCTTTTTAAAGAGGTACCTAAAATTATAAAAGGAACAATTAAGTTTAATAGATTTGTTGAGTGTCATGACAAAAGTATTGTTGATGGTCATTTTGGTGTATTATCTAAAATATTTAAACAAAAGGAAAATGAGATGTATATAAAAAATATAAATGATCTCAAATGGTTTTTGAAAGAGAGGAAGAAAGAAAGGGTTTATATGAGTCACTTGTAAATAATTCAGATGTTTCCCAAAAACCTTTTTTTACATCTATGATAGAAAATCTAGGCCTAAAAAAAGCTGGCTTGAAGTCAAAGCATTTTATGTTAATCTTTCATATTTAATGAAAGATGGTGAGCTGTATGTTTCACCTTTGACATTTGAGGATGTTAAGGAGTACTCAAAAATAAATTATTGTGCAAAGTTCTGCACAGATGACAGAGAAACAAAGAGAGCTGATACTACTAAAGGATTAGTAGGACATGTTCATGAAGTTGGACGCATAACAAAAACTTATATTTCACATAGGGTAAATAGTCTTTTAAATATAACAACTTTTTTTAAAAAATAACTAAGAAATTAATTATATGAGCCAAAGATAGGGTAATAGCAATTATGGCTTTGGGGCTGCTATTACTCTCCCATGCAACTCATATGTTTGATTCTTGGCTTATTAAAATAGAAAAAAGGGTTTTTAGCAAAAATACAGTTAATAGAAATAAGATTTATTTTTATTATTTGTATATTTTACACCCTTAAACTTTTATTCAGTAAACTAAGCATTATATTAATGTTCAAAAAACATAATTTTACAGCTTAAATGCTACCAAAGAAGTTAAAAGTCTTTAAAATGCTTAAGCTGGCGCCTTGGCTTAATCTAACAAATAATGACCCAACTGTAAAATGGCAAATATGAATTGGATCTGCATGTCCAAGCCCACATTCAAAAGCCCTTGTTATTTCAATTTTTTTTGTTAAGTAGTGAGCACTTGTCAAGAACCCAGATAACAAGCAAATTCATGTAGAGTACAGGACTATGAAAGTAACAAGTGACAACTTCATTTGACATGCATCAAATGCACTCTCTGCATCCACTATTCCTACACAATCTTCCCTTACTACTTTTACCTATAAATAAATGATTTTTGACTAGTTGATAGATAAGCTATTATTGAAGTTCTACCCAATCTTACTATCTATTTTCCTCCCTTAAATTATAGAAAGTAAGTTCTGCTGTGTCTATACAGCTGGGCTTTACACATAATAGGGATAAATATATCATCTATTGTCTATATATCACTATCAGGAATATTTCTGATACTAGTAGTCATGTAACCAACTTAAGTTGAATATGTCAAAAGCAGGAAAATATTTCACTATCCAGGCCACAGGAGATTTAACAAACATCTCAAACCAACAATATTGGAAAATAAGAAAAATAAAATTCCAAAAAAACTTAAAATATAAAATAAAAATTTATCATCCAAGCAGATGCCTGCCACCACCGCACAGACACCTGCTGTCACCAAGATATTGCTCATCACCACCACACAGAAGCCCACTATCATTGTGCAGGCACTTGCCACACTTGTCAGCCTCACCCACAAACCACGCAAAAGCCAGCCATCCCTTGCCCTCCCACACCAGCCATTCAGCCAGCCAGTCTCCCTCCACTCCATGGAGAAATTTTCAAATTAAAAACCATAAAAGGCAATTTTCCCAAAGTCAAATTTGGGAGGAACTACTGCCCAAGTTGGGAACCTACCAAATGAGAAATGGATCAACAGGCTATCCAATAATGAAAATTATACACCAAATTCAGTAAATGAATTTGGATGCATTAAGAAGTCCAACTTGCACTATGCCAATGCAAACTGGGACCCAGCCAAACCTTCTCAATTGCCAGCCACCCAAGCCAACCCATAAAAGGGAATAACATATGCAACTCAGACTCTTTGTTCCCCGGTGCCATGCCTTCCAATAATCATGCCTTGTAGGTCCACTAGTATAAATAAAGACAACCCCCAAAATGATAGGTTATGCTATCATTGAGTGAATATACTCTTCAGTATTATCACATTAATCAATCTTCTACCTAGACTAAGCAAGTAACCTTACTAGACCCATCACCCCTCCCCAAGTCAGAAGATGAATTTTATTATCTTCACAGCTGTCTTGACAGCTTACCTTGGGATAGGGGCAACCAGACAACCTATTCTCAGTTTGGACCTAAATCACATGGACCCAAAGTGATATTGTACCATGAGCTAACTGTAAAGTCACTCCCCCTTTGGCCTTGGATAGGACAGTCTTCCCATGTTGCACCAAGAAATCTCCTCAGAAGCCAGCCAAGCCCCTAAACTCCCTTGAAGATTTAGCCCACACAGTTGACAAGAGATTTGTGTTGGCATACCCCTCTCAGGCAGCAAATGTTGATGTTGGGAACTCTGTTCCTACTTGGGAGGAATTCCTGATTAATTTGGACTATTTTTTGGCTTGGGCTCGACTACATTTAAAATTAATTAGGTCTAAACAATCAGGTTGCGCTACTGCCAAATCCTTAAATTCCAACTTAACTGGATTGAATGGTGACCTGCCCCATTCATTTGATCCCAGCCAATCAGAGTTGGGGTCGGAAATTGGTACAAACCCCTCCAGCTTGCTGGATTTGCCTGGCAAAATTTCTCCTGCATCCAATCAAATCTGCGTCTATGGGTCAGGTGACCTTTGAATTTGTTTACCACCCTTAAAGCAAGATAGGGGACTTTTGGTCCCCTGTTTGCTCATTCTTAAAAAATAAAGTTTTCCTCTTTCACTTAAATTTCAGTGGTTATTTTGGCCTTTTATTTTGGCCTCTTTTGATTCTCTAAGGTGTTAGTGAAGGTTTTGTTGTATCTTACCTTTGTCCTTTGCTTCCTGGCTTTCCCGCAGCCTTTCAAAGTCTCTGTTGATGTTGTTAATGTCAACGCTATAGATAATATCTTTTGCTTTGAAGAGATTGACTTGACTTTTAAAATTAGTAGTAAACATCATATATTTACCTATTTTAAGTTTGATTTTGTGTTTCTTTTGCTTTTGCTTTGATTCTTGCGTTCCTATACACTTTTTAAAGAGTTTTCCTTATTCTTTGGCCCCATTTCTGCGGTCGTTGTCCCCCATACTCCCTGCAGACTCTAGAGACTTCATGTTTGTCCTTGTGTCTTCTGCTCCAAAGACAGAGCCTGAATTAATTTAAAATTATCTGCTTTTTGTTTCTTGGTCCCATTTTTAGGCCCTAAAAATGTTAGTCCCTCTGATCAAATTTGTGGCCTTTACCTTGGCTCCTGTGTTTTTGATGATTTGGTCAATCTCACCGGATCTTTGGACCCAAATCACCCATTCCTTCCAATACGTTGGCACCAACCCAGCCAGTTCATGCATATCCTTGAGAATATCCCTGGGTGGGCCCAGGAGATCCTTGCCACCAGTGAGAATGTAGTAAGAAGCCTTGCTTGTGACAATCTTGAGTCTCCTACCCACAAACCCGCCCTCTCTGCACCCCCTGATCTGACTTCCCCAACACCCCCTTTCTTTGAGGCCCCAGTTGTGTTGGCTCCAAAAGAGAGCAAGGCCGTTCAGGAGTCTGCCCCCAAGAGCACCTCCTGGTTCTTGGTGGGATGATTTTGATGGGCCTGGACTCATACTTTCCCCGACTATCCACTGTGTCCTCCCTGTGGACGCTGTAAGAGAGGGGGCTAGGCTAACAAAGTCTGGCTCCCATCCTGGTGGGACCAACCACCAGGATGCCATCCAGTGCAAGAATGGGATAGACGCTTGAAGGGGCCTCCCAAAGGAGACCAGATGTGAAAGGGGAGGGAAGTATGCATCCAAAGCCATGACCAAGGCTCCAGTAAGTAATCACAGAGAGCAATTCCAAGTGGAAGGGACCTCTGCATCCAACTCAGGGATTTGGTGCAAGGGGGTGGGAAGGATGCTGAAACTGCTGTGGGGGAAGAATTGTCCAAGTCAGAAGAAGGAGTCTCAGTAGTACCAGATTCTAAAGGAGGCAACAATTCTTCAAGGTAAGAAGACAACCAAGGGAACAAACCATAGGATACTGAGTTGGTGGGAACCTGGGTGAGATGTCCAATTACATTTACAAACAGACCAGGAATAAACTCAGAAGATTGAGAAATCAAGGAAAGTTTGCTCCAAAAGACAGGGTTGAAGGACCAGAACAATAGAGAAATAGGCACCAGTATTCACATAGACATCTTGTACCAAGGAGACAACATGATTTCAGCAGGGTGCCTTTTTTGCCAAAACTTCTGGGCAGACGGAACAAGTGCACAGGTAAATAACAGGGAATGATCTGAATTAATATACTTGGAACAACTCCCAAGAAAAAACAACGGGCAGGCGGGCCAGGGAAAGCGGGGACAACAGCAGGTGTTGAAACAATTACCTTTATTATTAAACAAACTTCAAAAATACAAAAAGATTTGCAAATTCAGGAGTTTATTCAACAATTGGAATTGATAAGCAAGGGACCTGACAGCACTTGCTTCAATTTTATGCAAAGGGGGGTGATAGGACAGGGGGGTTATAAAAGGGGCTATCAGAGTGCAATATAAAGGGGAGCCTATTAAATACTACTGGAATATCTTATCCTGGTTTGAGACCAAGAAAAATAGGGGCTGTGGGCCCAGATGTAAGACTCAGCCCCTCAATTGGATAGGAACCTTCCAAGGACTCAGGGTGCGCATCTCCCCTAATGCCTTCCTCTGACGTCTCCACCGGAGAGCTCCGGAACCCAATTATTTTGGGCCGAGGGACTTCCAGGCCAAGGAATTAGCTACCTGGGACACCACTGATTGTGGGAGTTGATACCCAATTTCCCTGGGCCGCAGGTTATGTCACAGTAGGTTCCATAATGCCAGGTATTGTCTGTCCAAGCAAGAAGACACAGAAGGCTGGAAAACCTATATCAAAGTTGACCAAGTTAACGGATTTGAACCAAACAGTCAATCAAAAATGGGTCACGGCTGCTCCTGTTTACCAGCTGAAACCAGCTCCCCCTTGTAAACTGATGTTGATAAATTGACGTAATATAAGGGTCACCCAATATAAGCTCATTAATTGGCATGGTTGTCAGAAACTGGTCACGCAAGGGTTCTTTGCAACCTGGTCTAGATACTTGCTTGAAGATGCCAAAGGAATAGGAGATCAAGACTCAGGTGGTATTGCTTAGTCAATTTTTCTGGTATATATTGAATAATTTTCCCTGTTTCAACTCTAAGAGTTGAGTCCTTCTAAATTTACTCAATAAAAATCAATTATCCCAAGTTTTAATTTTATATTTTAAAAATGCATCCTGTGCTCGGGTTGTTACAGTATATCCTGTACAATCTGATTCTGAACAGAATAATTTCAGGAAGATGGGGCCCAGCATCTGGAACTTTGTCGTTGGCGCCGCAAAATGTTAATTTCATGCCAGCCAATTTTGTAGCTCCTCCCCCCATTCTGGAAAATGAAAATTGTGTCACTTCTCAATGCCCAGAATTCTACGCTGAAGATGCATTGATGCTTTCCCAGGTCATTTATCTTGGTTTACTCTGGTTAGGATTGATTGTTCTACTTAATCCTGGAGTTTCAATTGTAAATTTCACAAAAAGATATTTAAAGACGCGTTGGTGGTTAATCATCAATTCTATGTGGATTTGGGTGGTAATTCCCCATCATTTAGAAACGGCTTCATATTATCCAGTGATTTCCGTCACAGGTTAGGCCTTTCAGGCTCCATGCAGCCTGCATTTTTCTGTTGGTCTACTAGTTGTTTCAGGACCAGGCGACACCAGGACAACAAGCAATCTAGCTGAATTAATATCTCTCTGCAGTTGGAGGGGGCTCTAAAGGAGAAATGGGAACTTCAGCCGGGAAGGCCAACACAAAGCATTCATCCACTGTATGGGTCAAGTCCTCCAGGTTTTGGAGGGGTTTTGCCTGCACGCAGGCCACTTTTTTTGATGGTCTGGGAAATACATCCCGATCCAGGGCTAAAGGTGGGCCACAGAACTTTACAGATGCCACTTCAAGAGACCATTCCAGTCTTGAACTGGGTGGTGTCCTGGTGGATCCTTCCCCCAGGATGGGAGCCAAACTTAGTTAGTTTAGCCCCCCTCTCTCACACTAACACAACTCAACTCAATAGATGCAAACCCATGGACACCTCTGGTGTCATCTTGCCCAACTCCCAACTTGGCTATTTACGTGATTCCCTTGGTTATGCCACTGTACCTTGCTGGTAGCCTTGGACAATGCAACACCCTCACCAAAGCCTCCTGCTGGGCAATGGACCTCTATCCAATTGTCTATGCCTTGAATGGCTTTCAGTTGCCTAACCTGCCCTCTTATGTTAATTAGGTTTTACCCTCAATACTTAGGTATTACAATGGACCTGATGATTGCCCAGATCAGCAGTGGTCTTGTGTGGAGTCCAATGAATAGGTCACAGGTTTCAACCATGGGGACATACAGCTCTTCATCCTCCCAAGTGTAGCTGAAGCAGTGGGAATATATTGATGGTTCTGGCTCCTTGCTCTTGGAGGTTAGCTGCTGCAAGCTCTTGGTACTTAGGGTCTTCAGGGGCAAGCTCACCATCCTTTGAAAGCCCTATTTTAAAAGCTTAGTGAGCCCCTAATAAAAGTAGAGGAGGTATACTTTTGCTTGCAGTTTCAGTTCAGGTTGAAGTTTATTGAAAGTTTGCTGGGTCAGCTTAGGTTGATCTACAGTAGTTTTAGAAGCTATGGCAACAAGCAAAAATACTTTGAATTTAAACAGAAATAACTCAGATGTAAACAAAATTAAAACTAATAAATTTATATTAATTTACAATAGATTTATTTATTTTTAATTTTGTTTACATCTGAGTTTTTTCATTTAAATCCAAAGTATTTTTGCTTGTTGCCATAGCTTTTAAACTACTGTAATAGGAAAGCTGGGTTTTATATTTGGTACCCTGATCTCTGAAATAGAATCCAGGGGTTTGGTGTGAATGTTTGTTTTTCTCCTTTAGGGATTTCTTCCAATCATATCAAAGTGAAGATGGAATGTTGTTTGGTTGGTTTTGTTTGCTGTATGCCCAACTCTTGTGCACTTTTTATTCAACAATTATGCATCTGTGATATGCCTTCTGCACAAATAATATACATCTGTGTAAGGTCTTGCCTATATTAATGCAAGGTTATAAACTAGCGGGTGTTAGGCATTAGGATTCAGATTTAAAAGGTATAAAAAGGTGGGAACTGTCTGCAAAATAATCTTACAGACACCTGCTAAAAACCTATACTGAGTTACAAAAGGAGTGATTGGGTTTAAGAACCCTAAGCAAAGAAGATAAAATAAAGTGTTCAATAGTGAACAATTTTTAACTAAGGGAATATCAATATTAGGATATTCTCCATCAGTAAATTGATACATATAACTATTGAAAGATTCCTTAAGGGAAAAATGAGTACAACAAGCCTAAGGCTTGTTGTTTTACAAGTTCCATTGGATTTAAAGAAAGAAAAAGCTAAACTAAAAAAATGAATTAAAAAACAAAATCCTTAAAATTACAAATCTGAAGTTAAAAATTGTAAAAGATTGAAGGGAAGAAATCATTTAGAATTTTGGCTTAAAGCCTACTCTTCAAAAGCTCTTTATTTATAAAAGAAAAACCCTTTTCTGTTGGAGTGTGATAACCAGGAGGAAGCAGCCAAGAATAGGAGCAACTGGAGAAGTTGGAGAAACCAGGTACAGAAAAGGGGAAACAGAAGACCAGTTCAAAGTTTGATCTGCAAGATTGAAGCTAGGGAAAGCGGCAACAACGTAAACAGGAGTTTCAAAAAGGTGAGTGAAAACTAAAATTTCTCTAACTTTAAAGTATAGAATATAAAGCTAATTGAATAGCTGAAAAGCAAAAGACAACAACAACAACGTCAATTTGAACGCAAATCAACGTAAAACAAGGTAAATTACTTTAAAATACTTAAATATTAACTATTAATTCAAAATTTCAATATTAGAAAAATACTGAATTTTAAATTGGTCAAAAACACATAAAAATAATAAATTTAAAGAGCCTGCCCTTTGGGGCAGGGCATGACAATCTGAGTGCTGTTTGGAATCCGGGATATCCATGTGTGAGATTTTTTTGCTCTGATGTGTATTGTTGACTTTGAGTGTGGCTATGTCATGAATGGCACTTTGATTCTAAGATTAAACACCAGCCAGATCCAAGAATTGAGCCCTGGTCCCCAGGAAATACAGGCCGCTAGCCAAGAGGGCCAGCCGTCTGCGTTTTTTTGGGCTATAGACTGAAGGATGTTTGATGACCCGCCCACTAAGCCAAGAAGCTTTCCCTAATGAAGCATTGACCACATCTAAATGCACACCATAGAAGACCCTGACCTATGCTGAGGTAACCGCTTGCTAAAAGGGGGTTAAGACTGAACCTAAAGTTAAAACCTTTAATGAACATCCGTCAAAATCAGGCCCCAGCACCAAATTGATGATGTATTTGGCTGGGCCGCATGATACAGGGAATAGAGACAGAGGAATAGAGTGTTGACACTTCTATTCTCCAGCGCCAGCCAGCCCAGAATAAGCCGCCCATGAAGCCTCCTCTAAATGCCAAAGTTCTGTTAGAAGAATGCCCACAAATTTTGGAGATGCAAATTTTAATAGTATAAAGACCCTGCTATGATGGAAATGGTGGTATTAATATTCTGATAATAAAGTTGAATAGTCCTTTGGTTGATGCAGATTCTACCTTATCTAGTTTTAGTATTCTACCATCTCAACTCAAGCCCTTCAGGCACACGCCACCCCCACCAACCAACCCACAGACCCCTTGCTCACATTATTCAGTCCACCTGGATCACTCTTTGAACCTGTACATTTCACCAAGTACCCTCCAAACCCAGCCTACTCTGGGTTTACCCTGGAGAATATACTCCTCTCCAACCCCTTGGCAAGAACTAGAGTCACAGAAACAATCAGTTACAAAGGAAAGTGGTACACAGTTCCGCCCAGACTATTCTGGGATAAGTATAACTATCTGCCCACATACCTGGTACCAATGACACCACTTCCACCCAGATGCTTGGAGTGCTCTATATTACTCTTACAGGCTTGGTGGATTCAATAGTGCCCAACTCTGGTCCCTGGCCCCTGCTCAATCAATCTCTATCCTATGTTATTAAGTTGGCTCCCATCCTATGGTGGGTATTACCCACTGGCCCAGCGGTCTCTCTGCCCGCGTCAAACAGTTTTCCCACCAACAATTGGTATCCTGACAGGCTAGGTTTTATTGGTGCTTGATATGTTGCTGGTCCACATTATAAGTATTGACCGCCCTTTGTCTGCTGATGTTGCTTAAGAGACTTGAACCATCCACTTCTATGGGTGGCGCTAGTTTGTTCTAACCCGACTTTGGTTCGCCCATCTCAGCCGCTCTGAAAAGTATGGTGCCCGTGCAGGTAACTGATTGGGAGCGAAACCCAACCCCTTAATGCCAGTGCTTCTCTAAAAAAATGAGCGGATTCATGATCCGGTGGTCAAATAAGGTTAAGCTTGTAGGAGCAAGGTATTTTAATCGTCATCGTATCAAGGCCGATCTTTAAAGGTATAGCAGTTATTATCCAGATATCTTATGGCTGTACTTGCATCATGCTTAATACCAAATATGTACCCCATATAACAGAAGTGTTGGTAACGATCAGCTCAAGCTAGCACATATACGTTTGGGAAAGCTCCTGAAAGAGTGGCGAAATCGGGTGTCAATTTTAGACTGGTAGATGAACTTGGGTTTGGATACAGCAGCAAGAAGAAAGTTATAAATTACAAAGGCTGATGAGAAAAGGATTGAAACTTGAAGAGGGAATCAAAAATAAACCCTTGGGATTGATGGTGGCTATTCTTGAATATAAAGTTTTCCAGGGTTGGGAAAGTGAAAAGTAGCCCATTCCGTAAAACGCCTGGCAAGCTGCTTACCGGATGGTTTGAACGGAAAGTCTTTGGCCTAGAACGTAATGTCTATGAGAGAAAAGCCCTCCTCTGTGGTACGTTGAATGCTTAGCAGCATCACTTCTACATAAGCAAAGTTTGAGGGAAATTTAAACAGCTGCGGAAGCTTCTTGCATAGACATTAAGCCCAGTCTTAGTCAACTTTGAAAATGTGTTTCAAACTCAGTGATACCGGTCTGCAATGCGCACTCATCTTCATCAGAACTATTGTCGCTCCAAGGGTATGAAAAAGTAAGGTCAAAGTTTGATTTTGTAGATAACTGGGTACGTTTTCAGGGGGTTGAATGGAGTCCTTTATATTTGGTTCCCTTTGATACTCCAAATTAATCTCAATTACGTCGTCTACTTGATTAATGAGACATTGCCCTAACAAAAGTAGGATTGATGTGGAAGCATCAGTACTCAAAATCACTCATGCCTTTCTTCCAGCCATCAAAATTTAAAAATTAGGCTGGGAAGACACAAAATTAATTGATTTTATCTGAAAAAGTGTATGCTCGCCAACATGTGAGAAAATGCATGGTTCGGACAAACAAAGAGTGTTCTTAAGGTTGTACCATTAATAGAGCCAAGGCTGTCAAACTCAATAGATTCTAGGGGAGATGCCAATCAAAAGCTGCTCAGACAAATCTCCTGCCGAGACTAAATGTGTTAAGACAGCATGCTTCCCTGAATGACAGGATTAAGTGTGAAGCCAAAATACAACTGTCTTATATCGGTACCTGCGGAGCCCAGACCTTTGGACAGCAGGAAGTGATATAAGTTGTAACTTTCTCGTTATGCAAATAGTCGAAAGTTCCCAATTCGAGGTGAGTAGCAACTTTCCAAATTTGGTGCAATCTCACAAGCATACCAACTACGAAGAAAAAGCTGATATGCTTAGATGTTTAGCAATAGAGGGTAATACATTAATTCTCGTTCTTGCAAGCATGCACAGTTTTTTAACTTTGTTAACTCCAAGATTTGATATTGTCTTCTGGGATACATAACATGGGAACCGTCCCAGAAAATGTTGTCTACGAAATTTGTGTATTACAAGGAGACAGAGTATGATGATTAGAAAAGGCTTGAACAGATACAGAAGTAATATTTATAAAAATATGTAAGCCAATACAAAAACAACCAAAATTTAAACACCAGAATTAAAAAAATAAAAGCCGAACAGAAGAACTACAATTTAGCCAGGGTTGAAAATGCTCGGGACACAAATGTGATAAAATCGGAGTCAATTTTAGCTCGAAATAAATAGAATGTTGTGAAATTAATAATGTAAAGCTTAAATCAACTAAAGGAAAAAATAAAATTCACGGAATTTTCATTAATGCTATCTCTTCAGAAAAAAAGAGAAAAAATTGTAGCTCGTATTGGGTTAAAAATTCACATTAGAACTTTAAAAATGTATCAAGTAATTTTTCTGTAATTTAAGCGATAACTTCACTCCAAATTTTGATAATACAGTGCAAAACTGGATCAAATTAACTTTCAGTTCCTGAAATTTAAAAAGGCAAATTTAATTCACCTCTTTATTGATAAAGTTTAAATAGAAATTTACACTTGAAATTGCAGAAAAGTAACCCAATTAAATTGTTAAGTTTTGAATGTGAGCTTTTAATACAACACGGGCCACAATTTTTTCTCCTCTTTTTCTGAAGAGGTATTTTTAATTAATGAAAGTTCAGTGAAATTTATTATGTTTTGTTAGACCATTTTGTTAAGCTTTGCATTGTTAAGGCCAGATATTTATCCTTTTCCAGGTTATAAAGCTTCACCTCATTTACAGTTTAATAAATAAACTGTGTATTTCAAACTTCTTTGTGTCTTTCTAGTAAACATCAAAATTTGTGTCAGTCTCTCTATATGGATCCTCTTCAAGATCCCATATATGATTCTTTAACAGAGCCATTGGCCCTAAAAGATGGACCTATCTCGCTGAAAGCCTTGGCTTCAACCCAGTTGTATTTAAAGCTGGGTCATCCTGGGCTAGATAAAGCTCTTGGGGGTGGGTTTCCTTCAAAGTGCTTGACTGAAATATTTGGAAGGAGGTAACAATCAAGATTTTTATCCGGTTCTTTGGTACGAGCTCTTGTTTATGTCCGTTTGAATCAAAGAAGGTGCTTGACTGGATCTTATATATTTTCTTTGAGAATTCTCGATTTTATATTGTTTGTTGATTTAGCAGCCTTTTACAACGCGTGATATGTCCTGTTTACGCTTTACGCTAGGGGTTTATAAAAGTATTAAGTATTCTACTTGCGATAATTCCACAATTAGCCCCGTTTTCTCGTGACCCACGACTCATATTTAGCTTGGTTTTTTATGCTGGGATAAACTACAGGACCAGTTTAAAATTATTTTCTGCCCTGAAGGATAAGAGCTACTTCTTTGTACCTAATTGGTATTTTTCCCTAAAAAGGTGTGTTCTTGCTAATTGCGGAAATAAGTGTAAATGATTTAAGTACCCCAGCTTGGAGAGTTTATTAGTTAGTTTACTGTTCATTGTCATACCTTTAATCTTGAATGACTGTGTTATTTTCTTTACTTCTAAGTCCCAAATATTCTGCAATTCGTAAGTACACCCGTCAAGCCTTGCTATTACCCCAAGGAATACGTCCACCTCATAGTTCAGCCGCAACTAAGTTGGTCTAGTGCCCTTTTTTATTTTACATTGTACTTTTCATTCATCTAAGATTAAGACTATAGCTCAGCAGGAAAAACCCAAATTGCGCTACAGCTTTGTGTCACAGCCCAGCTTCCTATTTCTTCAGGGGGCCTGGGAAAAGGTATTTTATTAATCTGCTCGTTTGTTCTCTTTCATGTTTTTATAGACTTGGTCTTTAGATAAAATTATTCAGTATCTTGTCCAGCATTGTTTTTCTAGTTAAAAGTTCTTTTAAAAATTAACGAGTGGGTAATCCAGTGCTTTCAAGAGCGATCCTGAAACCTTAATTAAAGAACGTGATATCTAGGCTCAGAATCGGTATCTTTACTGAGTGAGAATTTCTGGTTTTTGGCTTCATTCCTAAAATTGATTTTATAACGACTATTAAATGGAGGCTCACTGTTACATCCAGATTTTTCTTTAAAGGCTATTTTAAGTATCCACGGTACAGGTTTAAGTTTTCTTTAGGTTAGCACAGCTTACAATTTCAATTCATTATGCACATCAGCCATTGTCGTACACTTCGTTCAACCCCTGATCGATGCGTTGATAGGCCTAAATAAGCTATTTAGGAGCCATTTACATCGCAACAGAAAGAGAGTTTCCAGTCAATAGGTTTACACAAATTGTCAAATCTTGGTTACACAAGTTTCCTCCCCAAACGACGCTAGAAGACGTCAATTTGAATGTCAAAACCATCCTAAGGCATGATCTTTCCATGTTGTTGTCGGTTCTCCAACAGCTGCCGAATACTCTAGACCTCTCGCAAATGGGCCTTCTTATTTTGGATTCCATTGCCGCCCCTTTTCTTGGGGAAGTTCTACCGGGGCGCAGAAAGGCTTTGACTTCCCTGGCGCATGAGCTCCAGTCTTTGGCCCACAAGTATAATTTGGTTGTTGTCTGTATCAACCAAGTCACCGAAGTCATCAGGCCCCAGGCCTTACACGCTCCAGATCCTTCCATGTATACTTCTGAACTCGAGATGAATCCAATCCAACTGCCTCCCGGAGTAAAGCTTACCCTTGGGGGCCAGGTTAACGACCCTAGCAAGCTTTCCTACCAGCCAGCGCTTGGACTTGTGTGGTCGAATTTAATCAACGCCAGGATCCTGGTTTCGCGATGTCAATCCGGCTCGCTAAGAGACAATGACAACTCCTCTCTGGGCCTGCCGACCTCCTTGAAAAACGTTGGATCCCGTCGAAAGCTGGTCACTTGTGCATGTCCCTGGACTCCTCCAGCATCGGCCCATTTTTATATAACGGCCGATGGGCTCCAAGATGCTGAGCCTGAGGCCGAAGCGTTGATCAGCTAAGCCAGCTACAGCTATCTCCATGATTTCCTTTACATGGCTGGAGATAATTTTGAATAAAGTGTTTGGCTCGCTTTGATAGCTTCGCAAACCACCCCGTAGAGACTGCGAAGCACGAAACCGAGGCCTAATAAATAAGGGAACTCTAAAACACTAAACATCTCCAAAACAATATGGTTTGTCTATTACACCCTAGCAGCAATCTGGCCAGCCAGATGGAACTTTCCCTTGACTCTTAACAGACTGATAGCTTTCTGTAAACAGAAGCCCATTATCATGCAGCTCGAGTCTGCCGCAGATGTTTCTGGTGGAGGTGGTGACCAAAAGCACCCCAACCCCTTTTTACTTTCAAAGCAGGTTGCTAGATACCAACCTTTGTTAGCCTTGGAGCTATATCCGATTGACAGGCAATTTATTTGTTACAAAGGTTGTACCCCCAACAATACAGATGGTTTTGTTGTAACCGTACTGGTTTAGCAGAGATATAGAAAACGGAGAGGAAATGTTTAGACCAGAGGATAGCTACATTTTAGATTAAGGGGTGTATAGTTTTGGTTGTGGCTTCAGGAGGAGGGGGTCCTCCTATGGGAGGTACGATTCCTGAGGTAAACAGGTTGCCCCTCCTTATTTGAGAGCTACCAGCTATGGCGTCTCAGCCAGAATTCTGGGCTTGGCACGTCCTGGCTTTAGGTCTTGGGCAAGTTGAGCCAAGTCACAGGTTCCTTCTTCCCACTTGGAATCTTTCCAAGTGGTTGACCCAGCAGGTTTGTCACTCCCCTGGTTGAAGGATGGTCACATCTTCAGGCAGGGCATCTTCTGGGAGGCCATACATGTGACAGAAATTGCTGGGTAGTATGAAGAGGTCTCCAAGTAGAGCAGAATAACCACCCAAATCCATAAGGAGTTGATAACTAACCACCACTGAAGCTTCAGATACTGTTTAGTGAAATTCTTAAAATATACACTGGGATTTAACAAGATAACTAAACCCAACCAAAGAAGTCCCAGATAGATAGCCTGCGACAAGGTTAGAGAGTCCTCAGGATAAAACTCTGGACATTGGGAAGTAACAATAGTCTCAGTTTTGGATCCCAGGTTAAAGACTCCAAGATTGGCAGGCATGGGTGTAACATCAGGAGGCATAGATGATTTAAAGCCCAAAGCAGGACCCCATCTTCCAGCTGCAATTTGATTTAGTATCAAGCTGTAAGAAATATACCGGAGCAGGCCCACTACAGGATGCATTCTAAATCACTGTTGACCAGGAGATGATTTAAAGCCTACTGAGTACAGTTTTTCAAGAGGGCTCAACTCTTAAGAGCTGAACAGTGAAAATCTTCCAACATGTACCAGGATGATTGGCTCAGCAATACCACCTGGATCCATGGCTCCTATTCCGTCTCACCATTCCCAAGAGTATCTTGTCCCACACCAACAACCCCTTGTGTGATTGATCTTTGATGGCCATTCTGGTAAACCAGGGCATATTGAGTGGCTTTGAGATTATGTCAATTTATCAGTGTCAATCTCCCTTGAGTAACCGTGTTTTGCTGACAACCCGGAGCGGCAGTAACCCGTTTTCAATCAACGGTTTGGTTTAGATCCTTCAACTGGGTTGACTTGGTCAACTGTTTCCCGATCTCTTGGCTTTCTGGTTAGGACAGATAGTACCTGACATCTTTGAAACTACTGTGACAATACAAGCTGTGGCATCATGTTTGACAAGCTGGTTCTTGGAGGCAGGCAGGGTTGAATCGTTCTTCTTCTGTCTGGCCTGACCAAGGTTGCTGTGAGTTGCAATATTCTCACTGCTTTGATATTACCTTCAAACTGTAATACCTTCAATGATGTGGCTGGCTTTGTGTTTGACTACAATACAGTAGTTTTAAACCCTGTTGAGATACATGTATATTTTCAGTTTAGAACACATGAACCCAGTCTCAAACCGGAATCAAACGTCAAAGGGATTTATATTAACTACAACAGATCCAGATCCTTTTTCAATTTTGCTTTTAGACTGAGTTCATGTGTTATAAACTGACTAATATACGTTTATCTCAACAGGTTTGGAAAATACTGTAGTAGCTACAATTCCTTAATTGGAGCTTTATCAATGTCCACACATTCCAGGTTGTGTCACTTTACTTATTATGATCCTGGTACCATGTCAGGACACTTCACCTCCTCTGTCTTCCTAGCAAGTGATCAGCGCTCTAACTAGCTATATAAGCCATGATCCTCTTTCTAATAAAAGTTAAGCTTATCCATGTCTATATTGGTTTTTATTTGCTTCAGTGCCTCTATTCCTTTGATCTATAAGAAAATATTGCCTTTTCAGGAATTAAGGTACACTCCCTTAATCTTGCCCTGACAACCAACCTTTGTCTAGTTTGATCCCCAACCCTTTTTTACAAAGGTCCCTGTGTGTCCTCTTGGATGTTGAACCCAAGAGCCAAACCTGGCAATTGTGGGGTTGTTGCAGCTGAGTTCCCAGACTCACCTGCCAACCTATCTTACAATACACAGGGGGTGCTCAACAAGTTGCCCCTTGACGTGTCTAACAAGATGAACCAATCTGATGGCAATGTCAAACTGCGGGCACTTTCTCCTAATTAGGAGCACTATCTATTTGACCTGCTGATCCCACACAAGTTATTCCTCAGCTCTAAATCCTACATGGAACATGCCACCCCCTTGTGGCCCGGTGGCTTTCCTCATATAGTATATTAGTCACAGTATTCTATAATAAACAACACCTTATTATTATTATTCCTGTCTTTTCTATTAGACTGTTATCTTCCCCAATTCAAATACTGAATCCTCGTTAGTTCAGTTGCAACAGGGTTGATTGGTATGCATACCTTTATCCTGCCATCTTTTCCTAGCCCTTGAACTAGATAATCCCCTTTATCATCCTCCCGGCAGCCAGTTGCTGCTCCAGCGTTCTTGGGCTGCATCCTGTTCTGTCCAGATTTAGAACTGTACCTCCCCCCAACATTGTGCATTTGTGTCAGGGATCCACTTGTTGGGAAGCTTTTCCCCAAGAGAATGGAGAAGAGCACCCCTTGTTAAACTTAACCAGAGTGGTTCCTACAGTAATTACTATCATCAGCATGTGAAGTAGATGGCCTAGTAATCAGAATCTTCCCAGAAATTGTAAAGTTACTCCCCCCTTGGCCTTGGATAGGGACATTTTCCCCAAAGGACTAAGATATCCTCTCAAACTCCTTCCAAGTCCCTAAATTCACTGGGGATTTGGTGCACACAGTTGATGAGAGATTTTTATTAGCATACCCCTCACAAACACCCCTGTAAAGTTACGCCTCCCCCTTAGGCCTCCACTCCAATCCCCGCTAAATGCTTGGGAATCTACCCAATTGTGTTTGGATATTTATCCAAAAAGTTATCAAAAAAAGCCCAAGAAGACCCCTCAGATTATTACTTGTGAAGTTATTCTGAAGATGCCCCACCTAACCCACCCAAGAGACGCCTCTAGTTAAATATCATGTGCAAGAGTAGCCAGGAGAAGTGGTAATTGCATCCAAAGCAGGTTCCTCAATTTTAGTTGAATATGGTTTCCCTTTTAATTTTTCCGTTCAGAGTTTGTCCAAATTTCCCTGCCCTAATAGTTTCTCTCATATTCCCTCATATCATTGGTCAATTAGTTTTGCAACATTCAATCTCACACCCCAATCCTATCACATCCCTTAAATGAATGCAAGAGCTGTAAAAGACTTTGCTTCATCATTCTCTGACCTAATAAAGTTCAAAATTTGTTAGTAGTTCTGGCCATTTGTTTTTGTCTGTTCCTTTTAGTGTTCAGTTAATTCATTTCCCCCCTTTGGCCTCTCAGGAATTGTTAGTGGCAACATTTTGCTGCTACTGAAACTGCAATTTTATTGTGGTTGAGAGCTAGGTTTTATTTCTCCATAATATGTTCCCTAATTCTCACACCTCCCACCTGGTCCCAACTTCCAGCTCCTAAACAGGAAAAGTCTGTGATTGGTTTAGATTGCTTGTTAGCATGGTATTGTACACACTACAAAAAAGTGTACTAGCCAATCAGAATTTGCTAAGTCAGTAAGTTTCCCCTGCCCTGAATCCCTGGACTTGTGCTACCCTGTCAAACCCACAATCCCCAGCCAATCAGATCTGGTTGAGGTAATCAATCCCAAACTCTCCAGCCTCCCTGTGGAATACCCTAAAGTTGTGGGTATTATCTGGAGCAGATCTGGCAGGAGGTTGGCAAACTGAAATCCTGTCAAGGCCGTGACAATGGGATAGATGGTCATCAGCCATCAGAAGACCTTGGCAGGAGTGTTGTAGCAACCAAAACTCCCAGCAAAGGTTGTTAGCACGTAGCCAGTGAAGGTGTACATGGCAACAGACATAGTGGAGTTGGGGATACCAGAGGAGGCCAGGATTCACCATACAAAGAGTTTAGTTGCACCAGCTCTTTGCAGTAGCTTTGCCCAAGTCCTTCTGGTGACAGCCCAAAGTTAGCAGGACCAGTTTGGAGACCTCTAATCCCAAGGCAAGCTTAAGCACAGCTGTGAAGATGGGGTTGTTTATCTTCACCTGGTTTGGAGATTGGGGTTGATTGGAGTTAGTCTAGTTGTCTTGGTAGTGGGTATTAAAATGATATAATTGAGGATGTAATCTCTCAATAATAGCACAGCCTATCACTGAGAGGGAACCTTTTATTTATAGTATCTCCCACTGTGCAGAGTTTTGCAAGTGGGAGTGAAAACAGGGAATTGGAGAGCCCAAAAGTCTGGATTGTGAAGGGTGAATTTTGAAAGTTGGAGTATGATCAAACCCTTGTCAACCTGTTATCTGTAGCCGGGTGGGCAATTGTTGACTGGAGCTATTAGGTTCTGACTGGGCTATTGCCAGGAAGAGAAATAGGTTCATGTTTGCCTTAGTTTTTATATTTAACTTGGATGGCATACCTTGACAAGAGTTTGGCCCCAACCATTTGGTCTGGGTCCCAGATCCCCTTTGGTTGGGGCCAGGATTGGTGGTCAAGGTTGGGAAATTGATCTCTTGTTGTTCATCATTGAGGAGTTGGTACCCTGTTTTTAGCCCTTTGGGAAGGGACTTATTAATTGGTCATCTTTTTTAGTAACCTCTGATTGGCTAGAGGGAAGTGTGTGTCAGAATACCAGGAGTAGCGTGAGCTCCAGCAGATGAGGGAGGAGTCAATGCAGGTACTGGCATGGCTCACCAGATGAAGGTACCTAACTTTAACAAGTAGGAAAGGGCCTTCCCAGCTACTGTAAATCCAAAACCTGAACTTAAAAATGCGGGATTGTCAAATCCTTGGTCCAAATTTTGAATCACTTTTGAGGGATGGCCTTTTTTTTAATTAAATTGATTTTTTTGTGTATTTATTTGAATTTTTAAAAATGCTCAAACTCATAGACACTTTGCAAAGTTCAAGTCAAACTGCATATTTCCAATGGAAAAAATGAATTAACTAGAATCAGATTTGAAGCGTTCAAATCCATCAACTATTTTCATTAAGCTTACTATGTTTTTTGAAACTGGGGGTTGTCAAATCCAAGAACCAAATTTCAAATCACTTTTGAATGCCACTAGGAAAATCAGATATTAATTGCTGGAACTGGAATCTAAATTTAATGTACAGTAAGCACACTAGGAAACACCAACCCAAATAAAGAAGCTTCACCACAACTAAAATCAAACTAAAAATTCAATTTTGATAACCATGTTTAGACATAAAAAGTGATAAAACTTTAAAATTATCCAAACCCGGAAAGTATACAATATTATACATTTCAAATCACATATATAGAAATTATGTTACTATTCAAGGCTAAATCAAGAGAAAACAACTCCCCCACAACTAAACCAATCAATCCAAATAAGTACATATTTAATCTAAGATATGGTTTTTTATTTTATTTTATGGACCGTCAATTGCATTCTCAACCCGCTCCTGCACCAGCCCGCAGGGCAGCCTGTCCACAAGGACGTCCCAGAGGATCCAAGAACAGACCCAGAACCTAACTCAATGGGATTCATGCCAACACACAGGCCTCCCAAGGTGTCATTGCCGGTCAATCACCTCCCACATCCCAAGCCCAATCAACCAGCCTGAATCCAAGACAGAAGCCACTCTCAAGGCCTGCCACCAAAGTCTCCTACACCAGGGTCACCAGGAACACTGAGGTTACTTACACCTCCACTGTGTATCCAGTTGTCACCCAGCCCTGCACTCTTGATCCAAGAGTTGCCACTTCCTTCCCCTGCCTTTGACACCACCTATGAGCCATTGGCCGCCACTGAAGAGCCATCTGCACCTGTGTCTTATGCCACTATTGACAGCGCCAGAGCAACCAAGCATGATCCTGCCTTCTACACAAAGGTCCCCATCCCCTGTGTTGAGCCTGCTAGCCAGGATGCCACAGTACCTACCAAGGGCCAGCGTCAGTTGACATATAGTGAGTGTGAAGCTCTCCTCAACTGCTTGAATGGGGGAATGGAAGTTTGGGATATTGCGTCCTTATTTGATGTCACAGCCAGATATATTGGTAACATCAACAAAAAGTACAGTAGTTTTAAAAGCAATGGCAATAAGCAAAAACAATTTATATTTAAACGAAATTAACTCAAATTTAAACAAAAATAATTTTAAAAATTTTATATTGATTTACAATAGATTTGGATTCATTTCAATTTTGTTTAAAGCTGAGTTCATTTCATTTAAATCTGAATTGTTTTGCTTGTTGCCATAGCCTTTAAAACTACTGTATGGCAACACCAGGAAAATTGCTAAATCCACCAAGGCTAAGTGGCAGCCCAGCCTACTTTGGCCCACCCATCTTGTAAGGGCCAGCCCAGGTGGAACAGGAACAGGGTTTGAACCCCCACACCTGGCCACCAAGCAAAAGTGAGGGCAGCTGCAAAAGCCTTCTGGGAGATTCAAACCCCCAACCACCCACCAGGGCGGGCAAGGCAACAGCGCCCATGTCAACTCAAAACTCTAAATCTACTATATTTTTTGCTAGTTGCACTAGCTTAATTCTTTTTAAAGCATTTAGGGGTGCAAACCCAGAAAACACGACAAAATTGTGGCCATCTCAACACAATTTAATATTAAGCTTAATAAAAAACTCAATTTAACCTGATTTTTTCTTTACTTTTACTAATAAGAATTAGTTTATTTTTTATTTGTTTTCACAACATAAAAGTGTCAATGTTGACACTTTTTAAGCTGAACTTATTTTTAATAACAAAACTGAAGCATCTACAGTAAAAAAAATAAGTGCACATTTAAAAATATTTTTTATTGAATTATTATATTGAAAAAGACAGTGCACATACATTTTATTGTTGGAATGGTCATGTTATAAATAATTATGTGGCACTTATTACGACTTTAATATATTAAGTGGATTGGTGGCTAACGGTGACCCACTAATTCAAGCTGAGTTACTATGTAAGTTACTATAGAATTTATTATTAAAAATAATTTTGACACTCTTAAATGTCGTTTATTTGCTCATGATCATCCCCTGGGGTGGAGTTAAGCAAATTAGAGTGACGCAATTAAGCCTAGATTAATATGCCACCTCACATAAAGAATGTTGTAAGTGATGTTGTTGACACTTTACCCTTTTCAATACTTGAATACAACTTCTTAACAACTTCATATAAGCACAATGGTAAAATATCATATTATCACCCCCAACATATAATTTTTAATAAAGAAATAAAGAACCTTGATACTTTTTTACTTATTTTCATATTTTTTTAATTTTTATATCTGAACAAAAACACACAAAAAACAGTTAATTTTTGCTAGCCCACTTAAATTTAATTAAGCATACTATGAAAAAACATAGTAAATTTTAAAAAAAATGTTGACAGTGACAATGTTGTCAAAAATAATGTCTACAATTTTTGTAATCAACAGTGATAATTCAGCTTTTTCTTACTGTAAATTCAGAACCTGAACGTAAAAATGCAGGATTGTCAAATCCTTGGTCCAAATTTTGAATCACTTTTGCGGGATAGCCTTTTTTTAATTAAATTGATTTTTTTGAGTATTTATTTGAATTTTTAAAAATGCTCAAACTCATAGACACTTTGCAAAGTTCAAGTCAAACTGCATATTTTCAATGGACAAAATGAATTAACTGGAATCAGATTTGAAGCGTTCAAATCCATCAACCATTTCCATTAAGTTTACTATGTTTTTTGGAATTGCGGGATTGTCAAATCCAAGAACCAAATTTCAAATTGCTTTTGAATGCCACTAGTAAACTCAAATAATAATTGCGGGAACTGGAATCCAAATTGAATGTACAGTAAGTAACTAGGACAAATCAACCCAAATCAAGAAGCTCCACTCTGGATAAAATCAAATGAAAAATCCAATCTAAACACCCATGTTTAGACATGAAATTGAGTGAAATGAAAAATTATCTAAACTGGAAATGATGCAATATTCTGCACTTTAAATCACTAATATAGCAACCATAAAACCATATAATGATTTATGAGCTACTCTCCTTTTTCCTTGAAATTTTTTAAAAGTTTTTTGGCCCCTGGCTACGCCAGGGGCCAACAAGACTTTGTTTCAAGGAAGAAGGAGAGGGGACAAAGATAAGCCATCAGTTTACTACACTATGTCTTTATGTATTGCTATTAAGGATACTTGATTACAGTAGATTTTAAAAAACGCTAATAATAAAGTAGAATTATATATTGTAATATATAATTCTACTTTATTATTAGCGTTTTTTAAAATCTACTGTAATCAAGTATCTAAATTTTAGCTGTCCTAAAATGGAATAGGGTGATTTTTGAGAATGCCTATGATTCCTAAAAGAATTAGCACAAATCCACTCTATATCCTTTAGCATCCTTTTTGAGACACCAATAAATTATATTTATTATAAATTCCTTGCAATTATGATTTGAAATTTGGTTCTTGGATTTGACAATCCCACAATTTCAGATTTGTTAATTTTTACATGATGTCCATGATTCAATTGAAATACAGGAAATCTCAAAATTGTACATAAGAATCTTGCATTTCTGATTCATGTATCCCGCATTTGTTTGCTGAGTTTTGTCTTTTGTTAGTTGAGTTATCTGCTCAAGAGATTCAAAATTTGCTAATTTAAATAAACCAAAAAAAATCAAAATAAATGGTTGATTTTATTAAATATTTTATTTTTCACTCAGCTGAGTTGCCCGCAAAAGTGATTAAAAATTTGGACCAAGGATTTGACAATCCTGCATTTTTACGTTCAGGTTCTGAATTTACAGTACAGCCCAGGGTCTAGCCGCTGGCAAGGCAGAGTCAATCAATCCTGTGAGCGCCAGGTAAAGCATTCCCAGGAATTGAATACTCTGGCCAGTGGCATCAGAAGAGGGTGGAGTTGAGATGGTTGGTTGGTTTGGGTGCCAGGGGTGGTTCCATGGGGACCAGGTAGGCAGCAAGGTTGTTGTATTTTCTGTTAAAGATCAAAGGGTAGATGGTGATTGCTTTGCCGTCATGGACAATTTGGTAGGGCTCCTTGGGTGCGTTTAGGCAGGTGTACCATTGCAAGACTTCCAAGGCCTAGGGTTCATGGTCAGGATTTGGGGGATACTCAGTGAAATGCACAGGGCCTAACAGAGTGTTAGGTGGGCAGTAGTAGTCAAAGGATTTGTTTTTTCAACTGAAGTCTGATTATCTATCCCAGTAGAGGGGTGCTGACGCTTGGGTGTATGCAGATAGAAGAGTATCAAAAATAGGTATGGAAACAAATTGGTAAACCAAAGGTTCATAACAAGTTTTTTGGTAAGAATGATGATACAAAACTTTTTTAGGAGTTTCTGATTTATATAGTTACTCACATGCAAGTGACTCTGGGCATTCTTCTGGTGCTATCTGTGTGGCATGGCTTGGCGTCTCAGGTTTTGCTGTTTGGTTGGCTGCTTCATGGTCATTTTTGGGGTCTTCAAGAACAGTTGTTTGGCTTGTTGGGGACCCATCTTGGCCTGACTGGTCATTGGTTCTGGAAGGTTTGGCTGTAGGGTTCATGGGGTCTTTTTCAATTTGATTGCCATTTTGGGAATGAATTAACAGGCATTCCTGAGGCAAAATAACTTGATTAAAAAAGGGGTTCCCAATTAGGAGCCCCAAATTACTAAAAGGAGGGTGGGCTTGGACTGGGTTTACTGGGCAGCTAAAATTAGCCTGCCCAGGCCCAGCCAAACCCAACAAGGCTTGGGTGTAGCTTTTGGGGGCCAGAATGGGCCCTGCAACTGCCACCAGGGAAGGAGTGGTTCCCACACCTGGATTTTTGCTTTTCAAAGCAAATCCAGGTGCAGGCAAATCCCCTGCACTTGCTTGTCCCGCCTGGCGGCTGGGTGCAGGTTTGATTCCCACCTGGGGCTTTGATATTGTTACTTCTGTAACAGTGTGTTCTGGGTCCCAGGTGATTGGTTGGTGGTAGACTGGGACCTGGAGGCAATCAGGAGGGCAGAAGGCGTTTTTCAGGCCTGCTTGTGGGTGCCTAGCTGTCAGGGAAGGCTGGCAAGCAGATGTGACTGGCGGGCGTGGCAGGTGCCTGCTGGGATGTTAAATTATTCCAGTTTGCTATAAGTCACATTTCAACTTTTGATATTCTTGTTTTCCCCTTGTTTAGTAATAGAAAATTCTGCTCATATTGATCTGTATTTGGACCAGAAATTCCTTTTTGTTTCCAAGTTGAAATGAGGGTGGAAATTTGAGTGGTGTTGGAAATATTCTTGACACTTGTCCTGGTTGCCCTGAGTGCTGGTGTCTCTAAATTAAGAGAGTGTTGCAACTGAACCAATGAGGGTCCAGTACTTGGAATTGGGGAAGACAACAGTCCAATAGGAAAGGACAGAATAATAAGAATAAGGTATTGTTTATTGTAGGATATTGTGGTTAATATACTAAATGGGGAAGCCATAAGGCCACAAGGGGGTTGCATAGTGGGGAGTTCCATGTAGGGTTTGGAGCCAAGGAATAACTTGTGCGGGGATCAGCGGGTCAAATTGGCAACGCTCCTAATTAGGATGAAGTGCCCACCATTTGACATTGCCATCAGATTCATTCATGACATTAGATATGTCAAGGGGCAACTCATTGAGCGCCCCCTGTGTATTGTAAGATACGTTAGCAGGCGAGGTTCAAACCTCGGTTGCAACAAGAGGTTGGATTGTCCATTGTTCTCATTACTATATTAGCTAAACGCTTGAGGATTTTTGTTTGTGTTGTTGCCCAGTATAAGACAATTTTAGCGTCCTAGAGGATGAGAGTATTTGGGTTGCTCTCTTTTCCCAGTTTGTGCCTTGTGTAGTGTATTGGATGTTTGTTCTGCTTTTTCTGCTTCACAGTAAAGGCTTTAGAGGTTGGTTAATTGATCCAAGTTTATGTGCCTCATTATGTGTCAGGCACCCACCCACTTGGAATTAAACTCCCAAGATGATGGATGATAGCAGAAGGACTTAGACCAGTAACCAAAGACCCCACGGGAAGGAATAATGTTGTATGTTCAGACTGTTGGAGTATACTTAATAATAGTTAGCTCTTGTAACAGTTAAATTACTATTCCTGATAGCAGGGTATTAAATCCAAATAGGAGTGAACAATAGATTGGGGTAAAAACCTGTCTTTATTTAATAGATTACCAAGTATATATAGAGTGATGGAAAATTGGAGAGAGGGAAATTGGGGAAATGGGGGAAATAGAGCCAGGCCTGGCGTAAATACCAATGTTAGTACCAATATCAATGTTAGCTATTGATTTTAAATATGAAAGTAAGGATTAATCAGACAATTAGATTGTTGATGCCACCTCCATTTAGTCTTCTGGACTTAAGCGCCAAGTATGAGCTCCAATTACAGAATTGAATGCCTTGTTAATTGTGCCTAAGTAGAACTTTCAAATGACCTAATTCCTGAGGAGATTTGAGTATAATACAGAATGATCTGGTGTCCATTAGTTCTTTCCCAATCAATTGTGTGATTGCCTAATGTGTACTTGATTCTAGATCTGACTTTGAATTTAATGTCCATCAAATTCATCATTAGTTAGCACATTTGCAACAGATACCATCACAAGGTGGAACAGCTACCCAAATAGTTGATAAAAACCCAGGAGGGAGTTGAACTGACCCAAGAAAATTACACCCCAGATGGCTAAGAATAAATGCAAAAGCCAACAGGTGAGACACCTTGGAGTTAACAGGCTTTGTTGGGGATTGCTAGTCCTGAGGCGTTTTCTTAAAAGGTGGATTATGCAATAGGGGTGTAGCTGTATACTAGACTCCTGGAATTGGCTCTGGTTCTCATAAAAACGCTGGTCTTAAAGGCCTGCACTAAGATGATCCACATAACCTATTTATACCCAATGGACTTCTATAAGGAAGTATTGGGAAATCTCATGGTTTCAGTGGTGTTTAAGTCAAAAGGTAAGAAGGAAAATCAATTGAGTGAGTGTAAGACTTTATTGATTGAACAAAGAATAAAATATAGCTTACCAGCCTTATATAGCATGATAGCAAGAAAATAGATTATATAAAGATATAAAGGGGATGATGGAGGTTGGAGATTTATCTGGGGAAATTTGGGAAATGCAAAATTAAAACTGGAGGTTTGTTTTAATTTCTTCACCATTATGTTTTCATCAACATAATTAATTAAATAAACCTAGATTATTTTTCTAAAAGCAAGGAAAAGGCTGAGGAAATAACTTATTCCCCTCACACAGAGACTGGGGGCCAGGAGCCAGATCAACAACGGCACAAAAAGACAAAGGACCAGAAACTAAAGAACCAGCGTCAAAAACCTTGTGGATGTCACCAGCAGAAATTAAACTTTAGTTTGAAATCAATTTCTAGTTAAATGATTTTCTGAAGCCCAATTTGCAAGGTAATGATTGGTTGCAGTTAAACTCTTCAATAACTCCATTTCCTAGGCAACCAACTGGCATTAAAGAAGAGCTAAGTTTGATCCTGTCCCAGTTGTGAAGAATTGTTGACCAGGGATTGTGGAAAGCTTAATTCATTAGGCGGCTATGGAAAATTAACCAGGGCCAATAAATTACCCTTCCAGAAATTAGTGTCAACTTACCATATAATTAAATATATGATTAGTGGACCATGACGTTGTTGTCAAGGAATATTGCGCCACACCGCCGCTACCTTAAATAACAAGCACCACACGCCGGGATTAATTATTCTTGGCCCCAGAGTGCCGCTCTAGTTTACATCAAGCGCTGGGATGCCAATACAATTATTTGCAAGTGCCAGAGCGCCGCAATAATTAATGTTGAGCGCCAAGGCGCCAGCTTTGAGAGAAAATAACACTGAGACACCAGGGTTGATTCAAATGGCCTATTCAACTCCTTGTTAGAACTAGATATAGAAGTGATTGCATATCTTAAAAAGGATCACTGATTAATGTGCTAGCAGAGGGTGTCCTTGTGCTAGGCATTGCGGGATTGAGCCCTAAAATAGAAGGTTGTCTCTTTTTCTGCCAACCCAACCCAGACTCTACAGTGCGCTGGAATGTCCTAAAAGACATTGACAGTGACTGGTGATTAGTAATATGAGAATACCCCTATATAAGGCTTTGGTAGTAAACGCCAAGGGGCAGAATTTTTACCTACTTGTATAGGATCCAATAAACTTTATTACAATCAAATTTGGTCAATGTCTTCAGAATCTTCACATTCAAAGGTACATAGTGAGTGTGTGCCCCTACCTCTTAATTCTTCTGTTGAATCTGCCAGTGTACGCCAATTTTCACCAAGTGGTGCTCACTACAGGGGCACCACACACTCCAACCAACCTTTTCCCTCCAAGTCTGACACGCCTCCTTCTATCCCCAAAGACCTAACTGGATTTGGGGAACGTTACTTGGCAATGGAAACCAGCGACGTCAAGAGAGACCAGCTTTTCTGCCAGCAGGAGGATGTAATCAACATAGAAGACTTACCCGTACTTCCTTCCTGCCAGTACACTGAAGTTCCTGTGGTACCGCTGGCACATCTTACCCTGGTCAATTGCCAAGACCTGGCATTGGCGGCCTCTGGACTTTTCCTTGGGTATAAGCTTAGCCAGGAGCCCATCAATACCCAGTTGTCTCTCTTCCACCAACATCCCAAAGATCAACACCCCATTACTATATTTTGTAGTTATCTGGCAACTGATGAAGGAAACCTCAAACGCTTCCCCACCCTCAAGAGGGCAACCAACTATCTGCAAGGATTTGTTCACCCCGCGTTACATCAACTACTGGGAGTCCAAGCCCAACATCATCTGGAGATTCAAGACCTGGTTATGTATGCAGAGCGCCAACACCATTACCAGGACTGGCAAGTACAACAATTGGACTCTGGGTTCAAGGAAATCTGATCTTACACTCAAGCCAACAAAAAAATTAAGCCACCCTGGCCCACTGGCTGGAGGACCTCATCCACCAGTTAAATAGTTGCTTGGTCCATATAATAGAGTTGACTCTGAAGAATTTTGGGTTGGGGCCTGCCTGGGCCTGGGACATTACCCATCACGCCATAGCCATTGAACAATATATAGTGGGGGCCATGTAACCAAGAGCAACATGGATGACCTTCTTGCCAAGCATGACGTATCTCTGGAGCAACAAGGTAGTTGCCTGCGTGACCTGAACAAGAAGGTTGCCAACAATACCGACAATATCAACGAGGTGTGACGCCTTGTCTGGCAGGAGAATGAGGAGTCCAGTAATATTGCTAATGCCGCCAAGGCTGAGGTTCTGGCACTTCAATACAACTTCATACAATATGACAACCATATCAAGGAAACCATTCAAGAAGGGGTCTCTCATCTACGCCAGGAGTTCTCATCCCAATTCGCAAAAGAAATCAACCACTGAGGGCCACAACCGCTCTGAACTTAACCAAGTACAGCAACAAGTAGAGGATATTGCAGCCACAAATAATGAGATGTTTTGAGAAATGAAGCAAGTACGTGATAAAGGAGAGAAGAGTATTTCCTCCCTCAAGGCCAAGCTTGAGGAATTACAAGCTAAACTGAGGGGACATGACAAGCGCTCCGCCTCCCAGTATGCTGCCATAGAAGACTTCTGCAAAGGAATGGTCCAGTGTGCCAGGCTGATTGAGCGTCTTTATTCTTCCCTCCAAAATGTAGAGATAGAGATAGCAGATACTCAGGCCAAGTTGGTGGACACCAGATGCCGCTGCACTGGCCAAGACTTGGGAGGACCTGGCCTTTCTGCAATGCCTTCTGGAGAAAGCACCACACTACAGCCCACCTCCAGTTCAGTATACAACAACTGGGCTACCTCATCCTCCTCAGGCCGCCAAAGCCTCTCATGAGTCTTTGCCGTCTCTCCCACGCCTGTTGATACCCCACAAGTCCCCAGGGAGACTGGCCCAGCCAGGAGCTCTTGTACCAACTTCTTTGACCAAAGCCACTGCAAAGAGTCTCCCCCTTGCTGTTGTCCCCAAGCCAAACCCCCTACACAATTCAAGCCAATGAACTTGCCCAAGTTTGATACTAAGGACAATGTACACACCTTCATCTGTCTTTTTGAGATGTCTATGTACAGGGCCAACAACCAAGACAAGGCCACCATACTACTCAATAAATTGAATGCAGCTAGTACTGATCTAATCATCCCGCATGTGCCCAAACACAATTGGTTTATGCAGCAAGAACACACTCTTATACAAATTTGGTAGCATTGCTCGGGTTACTGAGAGGAAGAATGAGTTCTTAATGAATAGCTTCAGAAAAGACGAGATAGTCAGTGACTTTGCCAACTGTTTCTACCTTGAGGCACAGATCCTCACTGGCTCAGGGTCCCTGACTGTGCATGATGCCCATATAGCTTTACGCGCAGCAGTAACGCCCTACAAAGCCTTGTACTGAACCCTCATGCCGGCCTTCCAAGACAACTACACCTTGGACGGCATGATACATTACTTGCGCCAGTGTGGTGACACTTTTGGACCCCCCAAGACTGGATCAAAGCCCCGCCCAGTCTCCAACTATCCAGGACGCTCAGAGGCTCCCATCAACAACAAGTCCCCATCAAAACCCAATATCACTAAGGTAATCTGTCACTGTTGTAACTGGAAGGGCCATTACGCCTCCAATTGCAACTCAAAGACAGGTATACACGCGCTGCCCCCATTGGAACCTAAATGCAGGGAAAAGTCAGCGTGGAGTAGATGAGGAGCTCTCTACATCCACGCAATCCACAAACGTTCCACCAGACCTACTCTTTACGCCTGAAACTGGGTTCTCAGGGAATGCACTCCATCAGGTTATTGTCAACAATGTGCACATGATACAGACCTGATCCAAGATTCAGGCCTCTCAAGAGGCCACTAAGGAAGTGTCCAAGCCTTATGCTTGCCAGTTATTAGACAACACGCCTGATACAGAACCCCAACGCTTGGGTGACGCCACCCCTCTTAGGGGTGTCAATGTGGCCATCCCCATGGAGACAATTAAGAATCACCACCCTAAACTATGTGACAGTATTGTCAAATTCCTCTCCACTGCCAACAATTTAGACATTCACTTAGTAAAAAATATTGGTTCTTCTTATTCTGAGTGCACTTATGCTGATATTTTTGTGAATAAACTCAAAGTGTGAGCTATCATTGACACTGGGGCCCCTATAAATATAGTGTCCTCCAAGTTAGTACATCAAATGGGGCTTGCTCTAGATATTGATCACAAGAAAGCATATAGTACAGCTGGACTAGACTTTACCACCGCCCAAGGAGCATACAGCGCGCTCCCCTTATGCTTTGGCTCCCTGGCAGTCTCTGCCCCAGCTATAGTGCTACCCAATGAGAACTACAATATCCTGATTGGAACCTCGTTCATGTGACAGTATGGAGTAAAGACTGACCTCAAGAACAATGTCCTTAAAATATTGGGGCAGGCAATCCCACTGTATTACAACCAAATAAACCCAGAGATGGGTAGCCAAACCACTCCCTATGTTAACCTCGCATATTGCAACAGTGTTGTCCCAGTCAAGTATTGTAAGTTGGGATGTCAAGTTAAATATCTTCCCACCCAAGTTGAAGAATATAAGGGTCTGCCATTGTGTGTCAACTCTTCTTACACTATCCCAGCTGGAAATCAGGTGCTAATGGATATCAGATTAGATTTACAAATCACTCAAGGGCTTTACGGGGAAATAGAAATCCCCTGGAATTGCTCTAGGCTAGAACCCTTGGTTGCGCCTGGAATTGTGCTACCTAATCATGGGCCCATAAAGGTGTTACTCACCAACCTCAATCACTCTCCTTTTGAGGTAAAACACCATCAAGTGGCGGCGCACTTGCATATATTACCAGTAGAAGAGGTGATGGAGATACACAATTTTGGCACCCTGGATGAGTTTGGCCTCCCTTCAGAAGAAGTAATACCACCTGCCATATGCACCATCAGCCCACGGGAGCAACTTTAAGGACTCACAGTTTCCCAACAGGACACAGCCCTTTCCCTGTTTGAGAAATATAGGAGATATTTGCCAAGGATGACTTCAATCTTGGGTGTGCACGTAACACACTCCACCACATTGACACAGGTGAGGAACGTCCTATACGTCTTTGTCCTATACAACGTTCTCGTGCTTCTGACGCTGCAGTAGATGAGGAAATTGAGAAGCTGGTCCAATTAGGTCTACTTGTCCCATCCAAGAGCCTGTGGTTGTCCCCAGTACTCATAGTCAAGAAGAAAGATGGGAGCAATTGTGTTGTCATTGACTTTTGCAAGCTTAATAACATCACTAAGAAGGACTCCTATCCACTTCCATGTATTGATGATGCGCTTGAACGCCTGGGAGGTGCTAAGTTCTTCTCTGAAATGGATCTAATATCTGGATATTTGCAAATTGAATTGCCTCCTGAAGAGCAAGAAAAATGTGCCATCATCACCAGTCAAGGTCTCTTCCAAACTCAAATTTCATAAGGACTGTGCAATGCACCTGCCACATTCCAACACACCATGGATAATATGCTCCATGATCTCAAGCTTATCTGTGTTTTAGTCTACCTGGATGTGGTGCTCAAGGGTTGGAGGGATGGTTGGGAAGTAGCTGAGCAACTGGATACACAACAGGACTATATTCTTCTTACTCAACATAACCTCTAATTTTGGGCTCTGCAATTAGTCTAAGATGTGTAAGTCTATTGTTGTGTAAGTGTATAATTTCTTGTTTATTAGGGACCCTAGGGGGTCTTTTTATACTTGATGAGGAGGAGGGGGGAATTAAAGGGTGAGTCATGCTGACTAGGGTCTAGACTGTCAGACAATGAGCTTATTCTTGGAGGGCTGAAACATACTGGGGAATATTCAGAAGGAAATGGGTTGGATTGAGCAAGAAGTGAACATTTGGGCATGTGATCTGAGGTCAGGTGGTCGCAGCACATAGTAGGGCCATCTCTGGGAAATAGAGGGTAGAATAAGGTTTCAGACTACTCTCTTTCAGGGTTCCTACTTTGGCAAAAAGAGGGGTAGAAGATCACTATACCAATTTACATAGTGGGAACAAGCAATGGGTCAATAATTGGTGCATCTGCAGCTAGCCGCAGATGCTCCAATTGGTCACTAATTGCCATAGGAAAACCCATTCTAATGGGTTGCTTTCCGACGCATCTGCGGCTAGCCGCAGGTGCGTCAATTAGTTTATAATTGGAGACAACACTATGTAATTTGGAGGGTTACCTTCCAATGATAATAACAAAAAAAGGCAGCAGTTCCCCTTATATTTATCCAAATAAGGAAGCATTCCAATTAAGGCACTACTAGGGAGTGGCACCCAGCACCACATACCCCCGGATCAGGATGGGGATCCATCCAAAAAAGGAAATTTGAGGCCCTCATAATGGAAAGTGGATGCACACCTGAAACCAATTTAAAACAGCCAATCAAATGTCAAGTGACCTAATGATGTTTGGTGAATAGACTTAGAGGAGTGAGTCATGATGAATCACTCAATGATCATTGAGCCAAATTAATTAGGTAAAATCAGGTATAAATAGAGGCGTCCTGAATGGTTTTGCTTAGTTAAAAAATGGCATTATCTTCTGCCGCCTGCCGCGTCCGTGAATTGTCTGCCTCACTACAGGCCGCGCTATCTGCTCTTCATCAAGCCAAGCTTGAGGCCCTTGAACAGGGGGTGGGCTCCTCAATAGAACAAGAAGAACACATCTTAGAGGACCTCCCGGAGGAGGACCGCAAAATTGTACGGGCCCCATTGACATTGGTGGCCTTTGCCATTGCGCCCAGTTGGGTGCACACTGCTGAGGGGCGTCGCTATCTTCAACTGGACAAGGAGGATGACCAGTTCAAGACTGCCAAGACCAAAACGCCCAAGCCTTCAGGGCCAGAGGCTCTGGAGGGATCAATTTCACAGCTTGACCCTAAAGATTGCAGTCCCCCAAGTCGCCCTGCTTTCCTGGCCACCCAACGCCAACGTCTTTGCAACCTGGCCCGCGGGGCAGAGGCATCCTTAACAACTAACAATGAGCAAACTTTGCGGGATGTGATGGCTCAGGCTTCTTGTGACGCAGCTGCTGTGCAGGAAGCTTCCAAGGCTCTTGTTGATGAGCAGCAGTGTGTAGCTCTGGCGGCGGCTGATTGTTTGGGTACAGACAACCCTGTTGAGGACACCCTGGTCCCTTGGGTGGCCATCAAAGAAACTTTTGCTGACATGGGGCTAGATAATGTGACTATCACCCATCATGCCCCTGATTTCTCCAAGCAAGTACTTGGTCCCTACAGCCAGATGGCTATTAATGCGGTCCGGCTGGATGAACAGTCTGAAAACAACTACCGGGAGGTTAGGGCCACCCTTCAGGTTGAGCCCATGGCACAGATCCTGGAGCTGGTCCAAAACCAGAATTCAGTGTGGTTCTGGCACTCCTTGGTGAATGCCTACGTGTGTGTGCCTCCGGTAGGACTCCTTCCTTCCTCATCAAACCTTATCAACATTGCCCTGCTTGGGCTGGGATGCCAGGTGGCTAGGCCAGTTACCGCCTGGGTAGGTCCCTTGGTGGAGAACGCTATGGCCGTTGACACCTGGCATGCCCTTTCTTTCACTTTAACCAAATTCACCTAACTGATAGCAACTTGTCCCTGCAAAATGGCGGACATCACCTTTGCCTGGAACGCCCTGATCTTGGCAGTGGAGCCTTGGGGCGTCAAACAGGATGTTTGCCCCCATCCTTTTGTACCACGGGTTTGATGGGGTTTCTCAGAGCTGGCGGTACCGCCTGTTTGCCATTTGGGTTGGGGAGTTAGACCCTAACTTGTATCACCAGCGGGTACAAGCGCTCATTACTCTGGGCCTCTCCTTTAACCTATCAAATTGTGCAAACTTGTCGCGCAAGAAGGTGGCCACTGCCATTGACAGCATGCGCGCCCAGCTGTCCACGGGTTGCCTGGCAAAGGGGTTCAAATCATACAAGTATATGATTCAAGATGTGCTTATCTTGGCAGCCATCTACACCAGCCACCATCCTCCTGAGAAATGTTGCATGTATAATTGGATGCTACAGGCTCCAATCAGCAACCACGTGGCAGCCTATGACAACAATCACATGTTCCCTTTCTTTGTGGCCACTAAGGCCACTAACCACTATATGGGGTTCATGACCCCTCATCCACTGCAAGAATAAACCTTTTTGCTCCTTCTGTATTTACTTTATATATATTTTTTCTTTTTGGGATAAATCCCTTTTTTATTTATGAAGGCTATACCAACAATTGGTCTCTTCAGCCTGATCCTATGAAGGGGTAGTAGGATACCTTGCTTCATCAATTTTTCTATATTCCTATGTATTGTTTCCTCTGCTGCCCTATATAGAAGAGATAATAGCAAGGCCGGCAGAGGTTATGTAGGACTACATGGCCTTACTGAGGGGTGCCCATGTAGGCAGAAGTTGACAAGGGACAAGGGGACTCCTTGTCAACTACAGGGGCTGCTTTCATAAACTTGGCGTGCACTCTCTGATAAGTTTGACCGGAGCCAATATGTCAAACTGTGTATGCATCAAAACTACTTTTCTCAATTACCACAAATGGGCCTGAGAATATAGGAATGAGCTTGTGGGGACGTCCAGAAGTATAAGCCCTGGAGACAAGTACGTGTTGACCAATCTCAAAAGATGCTAGCTTGGGACAATGCTTTATGTCGCGGACAAACGCAGCACACCAATTTGTCCCCATAGTGTTATATGCTTCATGATGAAGAGTTATTAATCCTTTGGTGAGGGCTCTCAGGTGGTCATCAGGGGATCTTCCTGGATCTAACTGATAAGTTGCCAGGAGACCTGGTAGGGAGGGTTGTTGCCCATAAACCATCTGGAAAGGGGAACGGCCAGTAGCGGTATGATTAGTTACTTGGTACGCCATAAGTGCCAAAGGGACTAAAGTATCCCAAGACAAGCCTGAATCTAACATAAGTTTTTTGAGGATAGTCTTAAGGGTGCCGTTGGCCCGTTCAACAGAGCCATTTGTCTCTGGGTGATACAGAGTAGATTTTGCGTCCTTAATTCCCATGACCTCTGTTTAATTCAGACAGAAGTTTGCTAGTGAAGTTGGTTCCATTATCTGTCAAAATGGTGTGTGGGCAGCCATGATTGGCAATGATATGTGATAGAACAAATTGGGCAGTGTGCTTGGCTGTAGGGGCAGGAATAGCCTTGGCTTCAACCCATTTGCTGAAATGGTCAATGGCTACAATAAGATATCTATTCCCACAACTAGTCTTATTTGGGCCTACTGGTCCTATCACATCAATGCTAACCGTGTGAAACATGTGGGTAGGGGGATGCAGTCTATAGCTAGTGGCCTTGGGTAGGGGGCAATACTTGGAGCAAGTCATGCAGCTTTGACAATATTCTAATACATCAGTGTACATACCTTCCCAATAACAATGTGATGCAAGTGTTGCCATCATGCGTTTTTTGCCTGCGTGCCCGGTGGCTAGGTTATGAAATTGTTGTAATATAGCTAGCCGCCAAGAAGGGCAAATATATGGCAGTTGATGTCCCTTGACTTCCTTATATAGACAGCCGTCTCTAATCATGGTGTTATGAGCAAGCTTGGCTAGGGTTTTCTGAGCCTCAGGAGGGATATTGTCCCATTTGGAGGGAAAAGGAATGAGATCAAACAGGGCGTCTCCTTTGGGGGCAAGGGCTGCTACTAGTGGAAGTCTAGATAATCCATCAGCATTGGCGTGCTTGGCTCCAGGGCAATGTAAAAGTTCATAGTCATATGCCTGCAATCTTACTGCCCAACAAGCCAATCTCCCTTTGGGGTCCTTTAAGTTAGCTAGCCACTTCAGGGAGGAATGATCAGTCACAACTTTGAAGTGGGACCCATACAGGTAGGGGCGGCACTCTTCAATACTGTATAGGACTGCTAGGCACTCTTGTTCAGTTACTGAGTAGTTTTGTTTGTGGACATTCAGGGTTCTTGAGAAATATCCAACAGGGTGATTGTGACCTTCATCATCAAGTTGCGCAAGGACCACTCCTACAGCTACTAAGCTGGCATCTGTGTACAGGATGAACTCCTTAGAGAAGTTGGGATATGCCAAGACTGGGGATTCTACCAAAGCTTGCTTGAGCGCTTTGAACCCAATTTGGCAATCATGGTCCCATAAAAATTCTACATCCTTTTTTAGGAGGCAAAAAGGGATTGGGCCAGATTGGCAAATGCTTCTATAAAACGGCAATAGTAACCAACCATGCCAAGGAAGCATTGTAGGTCTTTGACAGTGGTGGGGGCAGCAAGTTTGGAGATAGCTGTTACCTTGGCTGGGATAGGGGCGATGCCTTTCTTATTGATGACATGGCCTAGGAACTCAAGGTTTTCCTTAAAGAATTGACACTTCTTTGGCTTGAGTTTCATCCTTATTTTGTCTAGCCTGATGAAGACCTGCTCTAGGTCTCTAAGATGATCCTCAAAGCTTTTCAAATACACTTTGATGTCATCCAAATATACAAGGACACAGATGGACTTTAGGTCGCGGAAGGTGGTGTCCATAAGCCTTTGAAAGGTGGCTGGAGCGTTGGCTAGTCCTTGCAGCATCCGGGCTGGTTGGTACAGACCATCTGCAGTCACAATGGCGCATTTCTCCTGGTCTTCAACTTCCATAGGTATCTGCCAGTAGCCTGCTACAAGATCCATGGCTGAGAAGAACTGCACGCCTCCCAGCTTGTCCAGGGTGTCATTGATCCAAGGTAAGGGATATCTGTCTTTCTTGGAGATGGCGTTCAACTTCCTGTAGTCAATTACCACTCAATTGGTCCCATCTTTCTTTTTTACCAGGAGCAGAGGACTGGCCCAGGGACTATTGGATGGTACTAAAAGACCTCCTTCCAATAATTTGTCAACTTCCTGTTGGATTATCTAATTTGCCACAGGGGATTGTCGGTACGCGGTCTGGAATAGGGGCTGTGCTTCCCCTGTGTTGACTTTATGGAAGCAGTTATTGGCACAGCCCAGCTCAGCGTCAGAGTTGGCAAAAATGTGCTTGTACTTCTTGATGAGCTCCAGAAACTGTTCCTTCTGTTGCAAGTCTATGTCCCCAATTTGTTTGTCTTGTAGGATGGGTGTTATTAGGCCATGACCAGGGTCTGGTAATCCTAGCTCATACAGCAATCCAATGGAATAGGCAGAGGAGATAGATTTATTTGAGGCAATTTTTAAGAAGGCTACTCCAGAGTTGCGGCCAATTTCTAGGGTAGAGGAGTGAGGGTTGGCCACCAGGATAGTGAGCTCATCAGTGGTCTCTCCTGGGATAAGGTGGGTTGCAACCGTGGGCAACCCAGGACGTGGGAAACCTAATGCCAATATTTCCCCATGCAACCCTTTAGGTATGCGTAGCTTGATACCTGTTCCTATGATGGCTTGGGATTTAGGAGGGATACTTACGCTGTCCTTTGATTGAATAAGTATAGGGTCATTGTAGCAAACAGTGTTTGGCAGCTTGCTTATTTGAGTTGATGTGGTTTTGTAGGGGACCCCTATCATCCCAGATGGACAGGTCAGCAGGATGCATCCTCTAGGGTTCATGCCTTTGGGAGGGACTCTAGGCCAGCCATCTGGTGTCAGGAGGGGGAATTCCTGGCCTAGGAGGTGAAATGTACCAGTCTTATGATTTATGGTGGTCCCAAATTGGTCCATAAAGGAGGAATCAATCAATACATTGTAGTTCCTGGCTTCCAGGACTATGGCCGGGCAGGTGACTACGGTATCCCCAAACTTCAAAGGGACTGATGAGTACGCGCCTTTGGATCTGGCAGGATTGTTGCCTGCTGTACCAAAGGTTCTACTGCACTCAACGTCTGGGGGGAAGCAAAGCCTACGGGTGAATTGGGAGGATAGGATTAAGGTTGGTGCACCGCTATCCAGGACAGCACGGATTGGGATGCCAAATACCTCAGTTTGCACCCATGTGCTTGAACCAACCAAGAGGCCATTTCCGCCTTCTTTCCGACAGACCAGGGGGGTCCCTTTTCTAGCTTGTTGATGGCTTTCTGTAGAGTGGGAAGGATGTGGATAATATCACTCAACAAAGTAGTGATCACAGTTTTTAAAAGGGCTTTGGTTATATTGCTGATGGTAGGGTGAGTTTTCTGGAGGTTCTGGGCCTGAAGGATGTATGGCAAGGCGGGATCAACCTTCAAGGAGTTTATTTCATGGGGGTACTTCCTTGTGGGTTGAGGCTTTTGTGCGTGCGTGATTGGCCACAGCCATTATTAATGAGTTGGGGCTAGGGAGATTGGGAGGGACCTTTTTACTAGGCAGAGACACACTGGTCCTGTGTGCTCTGCTTAGTAGTTTTTTGGCCCTTCCAAGGCACTATCCTCTTGCAATGTGTTGGGCAAGGCGTGCACACTGGGTTTTGAGTCAGCAGGCTCTTCTTTCACGTCTAGTTGGCAGTGTGGGCAGTTCCTTGCAAAGTGTCCTTTCCGTCCACACTTAAAGCATTCTTGTTCTTCCATGGGGCGTCTTTCCGCATAGAGGACTCCGTCATTGTCCTCTTCATAATCCTCCACCACATTCATTACCCGGCGGGATGGGTACACAGGGCGTGGAGCCTGGCATAAGGTATGTTGTTGGAGGGAGGCAGCTATGCAAAGCACTGCTTGGGTTGAAGTAGGTGTCAACAGCTGTGGATGGAAGACAGACAAGTGTGGGAAGGGGCGGATTGCATGTAGCAGGGCTGTTGCTGCTTCTTGGGGGGTCAGGAAGTTGATAGACATTAGGGTTTGAGCCTCAACCCTAAATCTTCTACCAAATTCTGGAAGCAACTCTTCTTTCTTCAGTGAGATTGTCAAGAAATTGGCCTTCTTGTCCTCTAGCTGTTTGGGGGAACCATAGGTATCTTCAAGGATATTTTTAATTTCCTTGTAAGACCCCTCCCCTCCACTAAGAGAGGCAACCACAGTGGAGAAGGCGGTTTTGTCCAGGCTATTTAATAGCTTAGTGCGGGTGACTGGTTCTGGGCTGTCCCTGGTCATAAGCTCAAACCCTTTGAGGAAAGACATGAATATTGATGGGTCCTCCTGGTTTGAACTTGGTGTTTAGCTTGAGACTAGGGCCAGAGCTTGCACAAGAGTCCCATGAAGGTGGGCCTGGGTCAGAAGGAGCTGGCCCTGGAGGCCCGTAGGGTGGTCCTGGAGGACCAGGCGGCAGCCCTGGTGGTCCTGAGGGTTGACCTGTTGGGGGTCCTCCAGAGAAAGTTCTGGGATAGCCTTGAGGTGGAAGCGGCGGCCCAGTGGGAGTGTAAGCCCCATATGGGAAACTCAATTGGAAGAAAGACCCCTCTTGTGGATATGGTTGCGGGTTAGGGCCTGAGTACCTGGAGGGGGGAAGCCACCAAGGGTATTGCTGGGGATGTGAGTGTCCAGGGTTTGGGGGGGGGGGTCTCCCAGCGTGTGGCTGCAGGGTCTGCCCTAGGATCATTAGCAGGGGCCGGTGATGGAGTTTTGGGGAGATGTTCCCTGGGAGTTTGATTGGCGGCAGTTGGTACTGAGGTGGGGCCGGGAGTCAAGATGTCTGGGATGGGTGGGAAGACAGTTGACATTGGGGCGGATACCCCTTGGGTAGCCCAGGGAAAACTTCAATATGTCTCTCCAACTGGGTGAGTACTGGACAAGGCGGTTGTGGTTTCTACTGACTTGAGGACAGAACACAATACTTCTTCCAAGGCCAAGGCAGAGGCAGATGTTGGGCCTGGTTGATTGCTACCTGATCCTCCTAGGTTCATTGAGTAAAATCTTTTAGTCAGGTTGGAGATCAGCAACTGTAGGCTAGTGTCTTTCTCCTTAAGAGAGGAGAGTTCCTTGTTGTAAGTGGAGGCGTGGGTTTCCTGCTTCTGAGTCAGGATGGTCAGCTCCTGTTGGACGCGCTTAAGTTGGGTTGTCAATTGTTGAATGAGGCCAAGGTGCTTGGTTTGGTTGGCCTCAGTTTCTGTCTTGAAGGCAACCTGGTCCGCCTGTAGCGCTTCTACCTTAGCATAGGTTGTGTTGCCCTCAGTTCTCACAACGTCCAGGTCTTCCCGTGTTTGCGCAAGATCATTTTGAAGTGAGTCAAAGTCAGTTTTCAAGACCTCTAGGTCATCCTGAGCCTGGTTGACTCTAGACGCGGCGTTCCCAGCCCACCAGTTGCAAGCCTCTCAAATATCTGTTAGCTGGGCCTGTATATCACTGATATCTACGTCATGTTGGTTTGAGTGACCTCTAAGGTTGGCCACTTCTTCAACCAAGGGTTGGACTACTTGCTGTTGGAGAGCAGAGTGGTCATTGGTAATCTGCCAAGCAATAGTCACGGTGTCTGAGTGCATGGCTCCCAATACCTCATGCTCATGTCTGATCTGGTGAAGACAGTCTTGAAGGGGGTTTACTGCTGACTCAGTATAGTCCCTTGGTTGGTTCAAAGCCGCAATGGTTTGTTTGCTGCTAATACGTTGCTGCTCTAGTCAATTCACCAGGGCGGTTACCATAGGATGGTTAAATTGGATGAGGTATGCCTTGATCCTCCGGGTATTGTCTATGGCAGTGGAGGTGAGAACATCCCCATTCTTGCTCAGAAACTGGCAGACATGTTCCATATCAGATATGGTGGGGTCATCCAGCGGGCCGGGGTGAGCAACCTGGTGCATTGGTAGAGGGGGCACACTAGGGACGGGGGAAGAGTATCTATACGTGAGACAAACGGGGCACAGGAGCTAGTTTGCTCAAGGGTTCAACGTCTTTGGGGAGGAGGCGCAGGATTTCTGGACAGAGCCCTAGGATGGCAATGGTCCCCACTAGATGTAGAGGACCAGGATGGAGTCTGAGGAAGAGAGGCGGGAGGTTCTTCATTTACCTCAAAGAAGTCCTCTACAAGGTCCTTGTCTGAGGCAGGGGAGGGACTACGCGGGCAGACTGAGGCCTGGCGCCATCTTAGGAGCTCGACAGCTTGGGGAAAGGAAAGGACAGGGACAGGCAGGCAGGTTCTAGGTTGGGCTTGTGGGGGAAGGTCAGAGACTGGGGCAGCAGGTTCCTCAACCTCTATAGGCAGTTGGGGAGATCCTGAGCTAGGGACAGCTTGACCCTCAGGTTGGGGGGCTTTGGTGGGGGTTGAAACCTGTTCAGCATTGCAGGGCCAACCCCGGCCTCTGCGTGCCAGAGTTGGGCGGGCAGGGCGCGGTGGGCTAACGTTGCAACAAGCGTAGTTGGCGGTGAAACAGCGTGGGCGGTCCATAGTTTTGGGGTCACAGGTTTGGTCCCTGGACTAGAGGTCTCTGGCAGCGGTGCAACGGGCAGTGGCGGATACCCCTGTAGTGAGCACCAGAAAATGTGGTGCTCAAGGGTTAGAGGGATGGTTGGGAAGTAGCTGAGCAACTGGATATACAACAGGACTATATTCTTCTTACTCAACAGAACCTCTAATTTTGGGCTCTGCAAGTAGTCTAAGATGTGTAAGTCTATTGTTGTGTAAGTGTATAATTTCTTGTTTATTAGGGACCCTAGGGGGTCTTTTTATACTTGATGAGGAGGAGGGAAAAGAAAGGGTGAGTCATGCTGACTAGGGTCTAGACTGTCAGGCAATGAGCTTATTCTTGGAGGGCTGAAACATACTGGGGAATATTCAGAAGGAAATGGGTTGGATTGGGCAAGAAGTGAACATTTGGGCATGTGATCTGAGGTCAGGTGGTTGCATCACATAGTAGGGCCATCTCTGGGGAATAGAGGGTAGAATAAGGTTTCAGACTACTCTTTTTCAGGGTTCCTACTTTGGCAAAAAGAGGGGTAGAAGATCACTATACCAATTTACATAGTGGGAACAAGCAATGGGTCAATAATTGGTGCATCTGCAGCTAGCCGCAGATGCTCCAATTGGTCACTAATTGCCATAGGAAACCCCATTCTGATGGGTTGCTTTCCAACGCATCTGCAGCTAGCTGCAGGTGCGTCAATTAGTCTATAATTGGAGACGGCGCTATGTAATTTGGAGGGTTACCTTCCAATGATAATAACAAAAAAGGGCAGCAGTTCCCCTTATATTTATCCAAATAAGGAATCATTCCAATTAAGGCACTACTAGGGAGTGGCACCCAGCACCACACTGGACGACATCAATGTCTTTTCACAGACATTCTCTGATCACCTTCAACACTTTGAGGAGGTTTTTTGGTACCTAGCAGCCGCTAACCTTAAGGTCAAACCCAGGAAGTGCGACTTCTTTAAGGATCAGATCAAATACCTTGGCTTTGTGGTCAACACCAAAGGATTACGGCCCCAGCCAGAAAAAGTCAAGTCCATAAAGAAAATGAAGGTGCTGTCCAATAAACAAGATGTCCAGGTGTTTCTAGGCATGATTGGTTATTGTCACAAGTGACAAACTGTTATCAACTATGCTTATTGAAAGGCCTCAACTACGGGATTCAAACCCTGACTCTCTGCAGGCCGCCCACAGTTTTTTGGGCTTGAACCAGAGCAGGATTTGACTTCAGAGAATCTTTTGAAGCTTGGCAAATCAAATTCATATACATCAATACCTCCCACGCCAAAGGCTCCTGACAACTTGACCAATCAGCGGGCGGGTCCAGCCACAGATCCCAGGATAACTCAGGCCCACACAGAAGGGAAAACTGAGAAACTTCCCATAGAACGCGCGCCACCCAGAGACAACCAATCCCACAACCTGACTAGGAAAGTCAAGCATTCTCAGTTCAAGCCAGCCAATGGAATAACTCCTGTGATTGATGCCACCAAAGACTGGGAAGACCTGGTGAACAGAAAAACCCGGGCCGACAAAATTTGGGAAAGTTTTACCATGACAGATGGGCATACTTATACCCTGGGCCACCAGGAAAATGCCCATTGCCATTCTTGCAATAAAGTGACATGAACCTTTGGTTCAACCAGATCATACCTTACTTGTTATTAGTTCTATTTCATTTACAGCCTATGTCTTGTGGTTCTGCACCCCACACCCACCTACCCCAAGAAACTGCGGACCAGCCGCCCAACCTTTGCCATCCATCAGGAGCTCCCTTTGGCCAGTACATTTCACTGAGTACCCACCCAACCTGGTGTATTCTGAGTTTACTCTAGAGAAAATCCTGATCCACAACCCCAAAGCTAGAACTAGAGAGACAGAAGTCCTTTACAGAGAGAGTACCAAAATCATCTGGCCCCCTTTACTATTCCAAGACAAGTATAATTTCCAGCCCACATATTTGGTTCCAATGACACCGCCCCACACCCTGCGGCCCAACTGCTTGCAAGAATCCGTTGCCACTGATGAATCCACTTCCACCCAGATATTCAGGGTGATGTATATCACCCTCACTGGATTGGTTGATTCCATGATGCCTATGAGCAGACCTTGGGCAGTCCTTGGAAAATTGTTATCTTATATTATAAAGTTAGCCCCAATCTTGTGGTGGGCTCTCCCTGCTGGGCCCGCGGGCCGTCTGCCTGCAAGTTCTCAGGAACCCCCCACAGGTTGGATCCCTGACAGTTATTATCAACGCTTTGTCAAAGACTTCTCAAGGAAGGGGGAGGCCCTCTTCCATTTTTTGAAGAGTGATGTGCAAATTGACTGGACCCCAGCCTGTCAACAAGCCTTTGACACCCTGTGCTTGAGTCTTATGAACAAACCAATCCTGTGATACCCAGACTTCAGCTGCAAATTCATTGTTCAAACGGATGCCTCACTGACTGCTGTGGGTAGTGTGCTTTCCCAGGTGAATTCCAATGGTGAAGAACACCATGTAGCCTACTGCAGCAGAACTCTGAACGTCCATGAGTGTAACTATACTGTGACTGAACAGGAGTACCTGGCAGTGATATACACATACAAACAATTTTGTGTGTATCTACATGGCGTTCACTTCAAAGTAATCACAGATCATGCATCATTACGCTGGCTCCAGAACTTGAAAGAACCTGAAGGGCATCTAGTATGATGGGCTCTAAAGCTCCAGGCCTACAGCTTTGAAATATCACACAGATCAGGCGTCAAACATCAGAATGCGGATGGACTATCTTGGCTACCAACAGTAGCCCACCTGGATGATGTCTCTGACCTACTTTTTGATAAAATGCTGGCAGTCAACTACCAGGAAAAGCCTGCAGAAGTCCAGCGCACTCTAGATAGGCTGCTGGAAGACACCAAAATCAAGAATGGGTGTATATTGAAATACACTTTAGAAGGAATAAGAATAATGCCCAGACCATCAGAACAGGCTGATCTAATAGTTTGCACTCATAAGGCAATAGGGCATGGCGCCTTCCAGAGACACTTGCACAACTAAAAACCACATACTTTTGGGAAGCCATGGCTTTTGACGTACAAGAAACGCTGTGCTGCTGTAAAGAATGCCAAGGGGGAAACCGTTCAAAAAGTCAACATCCTATCACTTAGCTCAGCCTAACTTTTCTTGGCACACCGTCTCAATCAATGTTGTAGGACCCTTGCCAGTCAGCAACTATCACACCAAGTATATCATTGTTGCAATAGACCACTTGACCAAATAGATGGAAGCAAAAGAGGTGTGCAACTTAGGTGCTAACACTACTGCAAAATTCCTACTTGAACAGATCATATTATGTCACAGTTGCCCCCAAGTTATCCTCACTGACATTGGCATCAACCTTACTTCCCACGTGGTGACCAAGCTTAATGAACTTATGGGAATCTGAGGAGTATTTTCAACACCCTATCACCCTGAGTCAAATGGAATGGTAGAGAGAGTTAATGGGACCTTAGTAGGCATCTTGAGGAAATTGGCTGCTAGCCACCCCGCTGAGTGGAACACGTTCCTGCCGCCAGCTATCTTTGCCTACAATATTGCCACTCACTCCTCTACAGGGAAATTTCCATTTCAACTCTTATATTGCAGGCACCCTGTGCTACCCCCATTCTATACTCCTGCATTGGGGAAGAAGACAACCAGTCACCCCATGTGTACCAGCAAATTCTTGCCCACACATTAATTCAATTACAGTCAGAAGCCTATTCCAATGCATTGGCCAAGAAGATAAGGAGTCAGGAAAAAGATAACGTCCAACGGGCCCCTCTCCAAGAGTTCCAAGTAGGTGACTGGGTGCTCTTCAATAACACACATGGATTTGGCAGAGCGCACAAACTGGCCACCCTATGGATAGGCCCATTTGAAATCATCTCCCGGACGTCCACAGACACCTATACTATTAAAGAGGTTAAAGACAGACAATGATCAACCAGGTACACGCAAATTTCCTGAGGAAGTTCATAAATAATCCCCCTTCCAAAGAATAAAATGATACAACTATAAGAACTAAGTATATGGGAGAGTAAAAAGAGGAAATGAGACAAACAAAACAAGAAATAAAAAGAATAAATTATAATTATAAAGAAAAAAAGGAAGCAATACTTTATTTCTAGACTATTCAGGAGAATGACACCCAGAGCCAGAAGAAGGAGACCCATTGCCTGGAGGCCCATTTGAGGTACCTGCAGAAGGGACGCCGCCTGCGGGAAGACGGGGGATGGAACAACAACTGGAAGCAGAACAAGGGCGCTTTGATGCTGAAAGGGGAACCAGAGGAGCTACCAACTTGTATTTGCCATTGTCCATTTGGTTAAGGACAAAGGCAAGAGCCACCAAGATTTGGTACCACGCCAATTGGGAATTGCGGGACATACTGGTCCAACTGCACAGAGGCAAACAAAGATTACTCTTGTTAACTAGACGTCCCCACCCACCACAAGCAGAGAAGGCAGAGCCTATAGTTAGATAGTCAAGCAGCACATCCTCCATGTAGAAGTAACATGCTGGTAAGGATACCTTTGACTGATAGGCTAACCTGCAGAAGTGTTCAAGGCAACGTCCTGCAAACCCCACAGCGCCAGAAGTACACGCCTTGGGAGGATACCACATGAAGTGGGTGACAGATGCGGCCAAGGGAAAATAAAACTGGGGGTTGTTGTCCTTCACTTCCTGCACAAATAAATGCAAGGCCAAGGAGAAGCAACAGGGCGTGTTAGCCTGAAGATCCAGCCCAAGAGTACAGGTAAGCTCAGGATTGGCAGACTGCTCCAATGCCCAGATGTAAGCGGCCTCACAAACGTATTGGTTGTGCTGGGTGATGGTATAGACATGCTGCAAAGAAAATCCACTGGTATCTTTGGCTGTGACGTGCAGACAGAGGTCAACCTCCCCAATTAGCTGCTCCACGTTGTAGCTACTGTGGTAACAAGCTCCCAAGCAGATTGGCATCACAGCATTGTCATTGGCAAACAATGCTTGGACATACACGTATAAAGTCTCTTTGTGGTGGCTTACCCCAAATTTATTGATGATGGCAGGGTAGGCAGAGGGCAACTCTTTGGAGTTGCAACAAGCACAAAGTAACATGGAGGGTGTTGCAAGCGGGGAGGAAGCAGCTTTGAGGATGGTATTGTTGGATCAATCTTGTAAATCCTTGAAGCCAAGGCAAGGAATTTGGTTCAAGGGCGCCTCAGTCTCCGCAAAAATAGAGTCTACCTCCTCTTCCCCTTTGATATGTGTGTCTGTGCCACACTCTGACCCCGCCACCGTGGTATTGCAGTCCTGGGCCTGCAACTGACAAGTTCTAACAGGAAGTAGCTGGTTCAGGAAACGGACCCAAGAAGAGCACAATATTTGCATAAACGCTTTACAATCTTCATCCGTCATACCAGCCATGAGGTCTTGGTAGACTTGGCGCAAGGAAGGTTGGTTATTATTGGGGGCGCTCATGAGGAAAAGAATGAAGGGTAGCCCTGGTCAAGTGGGGGGATATGTGAAGAATTGTTGACCAGGGATTGTGGAAAGCTTAATTCATTAGGAGGCTATGGAAAATTAACCAGGGCTAATCAATTACCCTTCCGGAAATTAGTGTCAACTTACCATATAATTAAATATATGATTAGTGGACCATGACGTAGTTGTCAAGAAATATTGTGCCATGCCGCCACTACCTTAAATAACAAGCGCCACAGCGCCAGGATTAATTATTCTTGGCACCAGAGCGCCGCTCTAGTTTACATCAAGCGCCAAGGCACCAACACAATTAATTGCAAGCGCCAGAGCGCCGCAATAATTAACATCAAGTGCTGAGGCGCCAGATTTGAGAGGAAATAACGTCAAGGTGCCAGGGTTGATTCAAATGGCCTATTTAACTCCTTGTTAGAACTAGATATAGAAGTGATTGCATATCTTAAAAAGGATCACTGATTAATGTGCTAGCAGAGGGTGTCCTTGTGCTAGGCATTGCGGGATTGTGCCCTAAAATAGACGGTTGTCTCTTTTTCTGCCAACCCAACCCAGACTCTACAGTGCGCAGGAATGTCCTAAAAGACATTGTCATTGACTGGTGATTAGTAATATGAGAATACCCCTATATAAGGTGTTGGCAGTAAACGCCAAGGGGCATAATTTTTACCTACTTGTATAGGATCCAATAAACTTTATTACAATCCAATTTGGTCAATGTCTTCAGAATCTTCACATTCAAAGGCACATAGTGAGTGTGTGCCCCTGCCTCTTAATTCTTCTGTTGAATCTGCCAGTATACGCCAATTTTCAACACCAGTCATCAATGGATCAATTAAATTGGACCAGAATAAATTAACAAAAAAATAGAACACATGCTTGTCAGGGATCCAGCCTATGGGGGGTTCCTAGTAACTTGCAGGTGGACGACCCGCAGGCCCAGCAGGGAGGGCCCACCACAAGATTGGGGCCAACTTTACAATATAAGATAATGATTTGCCAAGGAGAGCCCAAGGTCTGCTGACAGGTACCATAGAATCTATCAAGACGGTAAGAGTGATGTACATCACTCCAAATATCTGAGTGGAAGTAGATTTATTGGCAGCAACGGATTCTTGCGGGCGGTTGGGCTGTGGGGTGAGAGGTGGAGTCATTGGGACTAAATACACAGGCAGGTGGTTGTACTTGTCACATAATAGCAGGGGAGGTATAGTGATTTTGTGGTCTTCCCTATAAACAGTCTCAGTTTCTCTTGTTCTTGCCTCAGGGTTATAGTTTAGGATTTCCTCTAGGGTGAACTCCAAATATGCTGGGTTGGGGGGTACTTGGTGAAATGTACTGGGCTGTAGGGAGCTCCTGGTGGACAATAAAGATCAGGCAGCTGGTCCGCAGTTTCTTGGGATTGATGGATGTGAGGTGCAGAACTGCAGGAGGTAGACTTTAAATGAAATAGAACTAAAATCAAATATGGAATAACCTGGTTGAACCAAAGGTTCATGTCACTTTATTGCAAGAATGGTGATGGGCATCTTCCTGGAAGTCCAGGGTATAAGTATGCCCATCTGTCATGGGAAACCTTTTAAAAATTTCTCTGGCCCAGGTGGTACTGTTTACCTGATTTTTCCAGTCCTTGGTGGCATTTGTTGCGGGAGTTAATTCATTGGCTGGTTTGAACTGAGAATACTCAAATTCCCTTGTTGGGTTGTGGGGTTGGTCATCTCTGGGTGGCCCGCGTTCTATAGGAAGTTTCTTTGTTTCCCCTTCTATGGTGACCCAAGTTATTTCAGGTTCTATGGCTAGGCCTGCCTGCTGACTGGTTGATCTAACAGGAACCTTCAACATGGGGAGAATTGATGTGGGTGATTTTGACTCATCAAGCCTTAGAGGATTTCCTGAAGTCAAATCCTGCTCTGGTTCAAGCCCAAAAATCTGCGGGCTGGCAGCCCGCCGGGTGTCAGGGTTTGAATCCTATAGTTGAGGCTTTCTGGTAAGCATGGTCAATAGGAGTTTGTCACTCATGACAATGCTACCCACTAATCCTTCATTTATAGGAGAATAAAATGATCTAAGGGTAGAAATACCCTCTAGATTTGTTGATCCTGAATGAATGTTGTCAGGAATATTGCCAAAAGAATTCCTGATATTACATGCAACTTGAGAGTGTTATAGTACATGAGGTGTGTAGCTGGGTTGTCAAACACCATATCTGAGGGTTCACACAACTGTAACTTCTTTTAGGCTTTGGTCAGTTCCTTCATTTTTCAAGTTTGTGTCAATTTCCTCACCTGTTGTATGATTGTTGTTGTGTTTGGCTCCTGGGGACAACATCCAGGAGGGCACAGAAGGAAATCTTTATAAGAAAAGATTTGAGGTTTAAAGCTAGCCTTGGGTTAGCCTTCAGGGCAAAATTAAGGGCACATACCTTAATTTCCTGGAATATAAGATGAGAAATTTCTTTTGGCAAAAAGGAAAGAAAAAGGCTTGAAGAATATTAAAGCCAACACAAATGTGGATAAATTTATTTTTATTGAAAAGAGGATCTGGGCTTATATAGCTAGTTTGAGCGCTGATCACTCATTAGGAAGACAGAGGAGGTGAGAGTGCCTATCACAGTTTCAGTATCAGAATAAATAATTTAATGCAACCCAGAATGTGTGGACATTGGTAAAGCCCCAATTAAGGAAATGGGGCTAATATTGAAGTCAAACCCAAAACCTGTCACATCTTTGCAGATATCACAATTTGAAGGCAATATAAAAATAGTGTTGATTCTGCATTTCACAACATCTTCAGCATTTTTTGTGTTTAAACTTTCCCATTTTACATAGTAAATTCCTAGTTGCCTTGATTTGTTGTGCTTTCTTCAATGTTTTGCCCTTGATTTTGCCTATGAATTGAACCTGTATTCAAAAGTTTCCCCAAATCACTTGGCTTTTTGCACCTCTAGTGGCCCGCTTTCAAAGAAACCAAGAAGTGCTTTCTCTCATTTTTTTGTTGTGCCTTTCTGCTTCTCTTGATTCCAAAAAAATCACTTTGGAGAAATTTAAGCTGCCCATATCAAAAAATCTGGATTGTTTTTTCTGTCTCTTCTCTATTAAATAGCCTTGGAGAAATTTTAAAGCATTTCCCTGAACTGTTTCAATAATCTTCTTGTTGCCTAGCATCTCACAGAGCTATCAAATTTACTATTAAGCCCCTATCAGTGAAAACACCCATTCTCTGGGAAATAAGTCTCCCAAGTAAATTTCACCTAGACTAGACATTCATCGGTGGCCTTCACCTAGTTCATCAGAAGCAGCCATACCTCATGCATTACAACTGTTTTTATTTACCCAAGTGGTCAATCTTGAGCTTTCAGTCACAAAGTAACCAACTTCACTTCCCAGAAACTTCCAAATCATTAAGCTCTGAAGCTGTATCTCTGAGTAGCCACCCTACTGATGGTTCTGGGGTATCTGTGCTTGCACAGAAACCTTAAGACCTCTTTAAATCTATTCTTGAGTCATAGAAAGAGAACCTTTACCCCTTTCTAGGTAAAGTAACCCAACTGTATTATCACCCCAGTTGGTATCAGGACTTCAATGCTACCTAAGCACATCCATCCCATGGAATAAATTCAGCTGTATTATCACCCTAGCTGATCTAACGTAAGGAATATTCCTGACATAAACCAGATTTTTACTGGAGTACAATGTTGGGAAAGGATAGAAGGATTTCCTGTTAAAAATGCCCAATTTAATGAGGATTTCCCCCCTTTAATTAGGGAAAATAAAAATCAGACAGAGGGGAAAATGGAACTTAATAACTGCCAGAATAATTTATCATCCGGGCAGGCGCCCGCCAGCACCCTCCGACAGCCCCCCACCCACCTGGGTCTCAGGCCCCACTTCACAGCCAATCAGAAAGCCCCATTAATTGCAGCCAATCAGAAAAGTACCTGGCTGCAAGGCCAAAAGTTAAAAATACAACTACAACTCCAGAAGAAAGAGGGAATAATGAGCCACAATTTAAAAATACACCTACACCTCCAGAAGAAGGAGGGAATAATGAGTTACAATTTAAAAATAAGTTTATCACCAACCAATGGGGTGCTAGATCCCAGACCACATGGGCAGAGTTAAACTCAAGCCAAACCAATTCTCCTAGGACAAAAATAGATCATGAGAGCAATTTGACTCCCATCCCTCACCTAGCACCAGACTAACCTACAACTATTGGTTCAACTCAGGAACTTCCAAACCAGCCACAGATAGCAGAAGAACAGGAGTTTGATCATCTTCCCAAGCCCCAACTACCATTCCTACATTCCAAGCTTTTGGGATCAGCCATCCCCTGCTTTTCACTTCCAATTGCAGATCTTTGCATAAGAGAGAGCACTATAAATAAGGGATCCCTCCTCAGTAATAGCTTGTGCTATTACTGAGTTTAATACCCTCAATAAAGCTAATCTTACTTACACCTTTAAGTCTACTTTAATTAGTTTGCCCCAGCCAATAACCTCCAATCCAAGGAAGATGAATCACCTCATCTTCACAGCTTGGCTTGGGATTGGAGGATACCAACAGGGACCAAAATTCTTTGGACCTTCACCCAAAGGGTTAGGACAAGACTACCACTATGATCCAGGAAAGCTCAACTCTTCCCACACTGGTCTCTGGACTCTCCTGTTATCTCCACACTCCACCCTGTCCATTGTGATGTATACCTCCATGTACTATGTGCTAGCCTACTTTGTGGGGAGCTTTGGAAGGTAAAACATCCATGCTAAGGTCTTCCGTTGGCTGATGACCATATACCCAATCATCACTGCCCTGACTGGTTTCCAATTTGCCAACCTCCTGTCATACCTGCTGCAAGTAGTACCTATCATATCTGGGTATTACACTAAGAGTGCATATACCCCTTAGTATAGCCATCACAAGACACCACTTATATCCTTAAAAAGTACTAACAGTGGGCCACTTTGCTAATGCCCCAAGGCATAGATCAGTGCTCTTAATTATCAAGGCTATACATATCAACAAAACAGTCAACATTTATCTGTTTTAGGTATCTAATCTTTATTTAGTCAATACTCAGACCTCACCTGCAAAATATCTCCTTGTGTGGATCATCACAGGCTGGTAGGTGTCAGGTTCTTTAGGCAGGGGATCTGCATATTGGGCAGACCAGGGTTCAATCTGTGACTGGTGTTTTGCTTCATTAAATGATGTGAAATGACATTAATGACATGAATTCCTCTCCTCAGTAATGTTGAAACCGCAGGCTTGACCCGCCAGCAAGGACTCCCATCTAAGCAGGCGCTCCTCTTGATCACCCCCTGGAGGCAACGGAAACAACAACCACAAACCCACGGGTTCAAATGGGAATGGGAATGGAAATAACAGCCAGTCAAATTGTACCCATTTCCGTGTCACTGCCACCCAAGGCAACCAAGATGAGGGAAAATCCTGGGGAGAGCACTAAGCAAGCCAAGCTCTCCCCACGCAACTCCTGACTTGCCCAACAATGAATACCAACCCGAGGACGTGGACCAATGCCCAATGATCCAAGTGCCCTCAGAAGACCCGGTACTATACACCATTGCCAGACATCCCAATAAATTGATGTCTTACCCTTTCTGCTTTTGCAGTTACACAGGCTCAGCACTCCTGGACTCTGGCGCAGACCAAACTTTAGTCAACAGCAGCCTTGTGGATAAATTCAAGCTGGCCACTAATCCTTTGCGGATTAAAAACGTGGTCCTGGCTGATGAACACCACATTGCCGTGACAAAGGAAACTGCCCCCTTCTCTGTCATGCTTGAGAACCTCTACTCCACCATCCAAGGTCCTGTCATTGACTTCCCTAAGCTTGACATTGTACTGGGACTAGACTGGTTACGGAAAAACAACCCCCACGTGGACTGGGCGACCTCAGTGTTGACCATCAAGCGTGAAGATGTCAACCACCAGATCTACCTGGGCTCTGTGGACCAACTCCTAAGCAACCACATCTTTGTAAGCATCACAGAGACCTTGGACAAGAAGGAAAACCTGAAAGCAATTGACTGGGATTCCTGCCAGTATGAAATCATACACTTCAAGGACCACCAGGACACCTCCATGCCTCAAGATTGCAACATTGTGGCCTGTCACCCAGAAATCTTTAAGGAAGTGTTACCTGGGCTACCTCCTGAGAAGCACATCCAACACTCTATCCAACTCAAGGGGGCTGTACCCAAGGCACGTCCCATCTATTGACTGACCCCAAACAAGGACAAAGCCCTGCGCGCCTATCTCAAGGAGGCACTGGAAAAAGGACTTATCCGCCCCTCACAGTCTCCCTTTGGGGCTGATGTATTCTTTGTGGCTAAAAAAGACGGTACCTTACACCTGGTCACAGACTACTGCGCCTTGAACAAAGTCATCATTAAGAATTGTTACCCATTGCCACTGATTGACAATCTCTTTGACGCCTTGGGAGGAGCCACTGTCTTCTCCAAGATTGATCTAACTGCAGGCTACAATCAGATTTGTATCAAGGAGGAAGACATCCCCAAGACAGCCTTCTGCACCAAGTACGGTTCCTACAAATGCGTGGTACTCAACTTTGGCATGACCAATGCCCTGTCCACCTTTGTAACCTTCATGAACAAAGTGTTTGCGCCACACATAGGCAAACATGCCCTAATGTACCTGGAAAATATTATTGTCTACAGCCCCTTGGTGGAACAGCACCACAAAGACCTGGAGGAAGTCTTTGCAACCTTGGCATGGCACAAACTGTTAGCCAAGCCCTCCAAAGGCCAGTTTTTCCGGGAGCAACTACCCTTCTTGGGACACATAGTCTCAAAAGACGGCATCAACCCCGGCAGTCAAAAGATACAAGCCATCTGCAGGATGCCACCTCCCAAGGACAAGTCAGAACTACGCATCTTCTTGGGAATGGTGGCCTATGTACAACGCTTCATACCCAACTGTGGCGTCTTGACCGCCCCCTTGTCCGCCATAACAGGCGCCAAGTCCAAGTTTGTATGGACCCCTCAACGTGACCTCTGTTTTAGACGTATCAAAGAAAAGCTCATGACAGCACCCATCTTACAATATCCCAAACAAGACGGAGAGTACCAGATGGAAACCAACACCTCAGATGCATCCATTGGGGGAGTACTACAAATTAAGAATAGTGATGGTGACTTCCTTCCCATAGCCTACAAGTTGCGCAAACTGACGGATGACAAGTGTCAATACCCAATCCACAACAAAGAACTACTGGCCATCATACACTGCCTAGTCAAATGGCGCTGTTACCTGGAATGGCAGGAAGAATTCACAGCACTAACCAATCACAAGTTGCTCATCTACTTCAAGACACAAGCAAACCTGTCACGCCGCCAAGCGTGGTGGATGGAAATATTAGAAAGGTTTAACATACTCATCCAATATAAGCCCGGGGCCAAGCTTGCCATGGCAGACGCCCTGTCCCTTCTGTATGTCTGCGCTTCTAGGGAAGAGAATGGGCTCAACCCAGACTGGCCCCTTCTAGTGCTACGTACAAAAGACAAAGGGTTCCCTGCAGGCACAGCCAATATCACCAAAGAAACGGTCATCAAGAATGAACATCTCTTTGCTGGTGTATACAGGACTCTTCACAGAAAAATGTCAGATGGCACAACCATTCCCTACATCCCCATACATCAATGAGTTGATACCTTTCTTTGCTACCACAGAGATCTTGGACATACTAAGAGCCAAAATCTATATAAATTCCGAAAGCATAAAGCCTGGTGGCCAACCTTATAACGCAATGTCCAGGAAGTGTTAGGCGGGGTTTTGCTTTTGGCAAACTTTTTGCAGACCTTGCACTGTTCTAAGTCTGTACTCCCCATTCAAACCCAACTACCATTCAAAATATGAGCTCTTGACATTGTGGGCCCCATGCCAGGAAAGCACAACAACAAAAAATATGTCATCACAGCCATTGACTTTGCAACAAGGTGGCCAGTAGCCCAAGCAGTGAAGGCACACACTGGCAACAACGTCCAACAATTCATTGGCAAGGAAATAATCAGCAGGTTTGGAAATCCAGAACTCCTGTCACAAGTGACAAACTCTTATCAACCATGCTTATCAAAAAAACCCAACTACAAAACTCAAACCCTGGCATCTTGCAGGCCGCCTGGCTGCCCGCAGTTTTTTGGGCTCAAATCAGAACAGGATTTGACTTTGGAAAATCCTTTTAAGCTTGACAAACCAAATGTACCTACGACAATACTCTCCAGACTGGGGGGTTCCTGTTAAGACAGCCAATCAACGGGCAGGCCTAGCCACTGATTCCAAAGTAACTCAGGCCCGCACAGAAGGGGAAACAGAGAATTTTCCTATAGAACGCAGGCCACCCAGAGGCGGTCAATCCCCCAACCTGACTAGGGAATTTGAGCTTCCTCAGTTCAAAGCAGCCAATGAGATAACCCCCGCAACTGACGCCACCAAAGACTGGGAAGACCTGGTAATTGGGAAAACCTGGGCCGACAAAATTTGGGAAAGTTTTACCATGACAGATGGGCATACTTATACCCTGGGCCACCAGGAAGATGCCCATTGCCATCCTTGCAATAAAGTGACATGAACCTTTGGTTCAACCAGATCATACCATACTTGTTATTAGTTTTATTTCATCTACAGTCTACTCCTTGCGGCTCTGCTCCCCGTGCTCACCTACCCCAAGAAACCGCGGACCAGCCGCCTGAACTTTACCGTCTACCAGGAGCTCCCTTTGGCCCAGTACATTTTACTAAGTACCCACCCAACCTGGCGTATTTGGAGTTTACTCTGGAGGAGATCCTAATCCACAACCCGGAAGCTATAACTAGAGAAACTGAAAACGTATACAGAGAAGGCATCAAAATCACCATACCTCCTCTGCTATTCCGAGACAAGTATAATTTCCTGCCTGCATATTTGGTTCCAATGACACCGCCCCACACCCCGTGGCCTGACCGCCCGCAAGATTCTGTTGCCACTGATGAATCCACTTCCATCCAAGTATTTGGGGTGATGTATATCACCCTCACTGGATTGATTGATTCCATGGTGCCTATGAGCGGACCTTGGGCAGTCCTTGGAAAACTGTTATCTTATATTGTAAAGTTAGCCCCAATCCTGTGGTAGGCTCTCTCTGCTGGGCCCGTGGGCTGTCTGCCTGAAAGTTCTCCAGAACCCCCCACAAGCTGGATCCCTGACATTATGGTGATATACCTCAAACATGGTAACCTGGGGCCCAAGATGTTGTTAACTCTTGGGGCATCTTGCATGCTATTTTTATTGATTTCAGCTTACTATGTGTACAAGTTAGCTACCAACCTGATTACCTCAGTGACCTGACACCAAACCAACCCCAAACCAAAAGACACACCGCCTGGTGAGGAGAAGACCAAGACCCCAAACTTGCAGGTGCAGAACGTCATAGTAAACCAGACCACAACCAAATTAGATATGCCCCAGATGGGGAAGCTCACCCTGGAAGAAGCCAGAAGAGCAATGCCAGTCCTCCGCCTCCATTTTCAAGCCAACGCCAACTCATACTCCAACAACACCAAGAAAGTCCTTGGAGTGGCCTCCATGCTCTCCGGCAATGCCCTGGACTGGTTTGGGAAAGCAACTGCCAAGGACGTCAATTTCTGCCTAGACTAATCCCAATTTGAGATCAAACTGATGGCCACAGACAACAACTGAGACACCTGCCACCACGCCCTGATCAGCTTACTGGATATCTGACAAGGACCGTGCTTGCTGCAAGCTTACACCAACAAGTTTCTGAAATTGAAAGCCAGAACCCAACTTGAGGATGAGCTATTGGCCATCCTGTACCGCCGAGGAGCCTGCCCTGCCCTGCCCTGAAGGAGCTCCTCAAGCACCACCACCCCTACGCTTGGCCTGGAAGAACTACTTCTCTTGTGCAGAGGGTTGAGCCTCAACCAAGAAGGCACCCCGTCTTCCACCCAGCGCACAAGCCAAGCCCCCATGCCCGGCAGACCAGGAATGTCCCCCGATGAACTACAGCGCCACTACTGTGAAGGCTTGTGTTTCTATTGTCACAAACCCGGGCACCTCACCAAGGCTTGCCCCAAGAAGAGTAACCCCTCAGTTTCCTTGGCACAAATAAACACCTCTACTCAATTGTACAAATTTATCTGAGTTGAAGCAAAAACATCCACAACATCCCAGACTGTTGGAGCCTTCATTGATACCAGAGCGGAGGAGAGTTTTATCAATGCCACCCTTGCCAAGGACCTTGGACTGGAGGCCACCAACAAAAGCGTCAAAGTAATCATGGGAAACAGCTCCCATGACTTGGGCTTCAGGTGTGCAACCAAATTGCCCCTGAAAATTGGACAGAACTTGTACCCAGCGTTCCCCATCATCTTTAAAGGGCTTCCTCACCCCCTGATCCTGGGTGACTCCTGGTCCCAGAGACACGGTGCTATTCTGAACTTCCATAATCAAACAGTTGCCTTGAAGGAAGACAATTTGTTTGATGTGGTGCCGTTCCAGTTGGGCCCAACCAGTAAGGAACCCAACACACTCCTGACCCTGAGAATAGAGCCCAGTGTGGGTAGTCTTCCTGCCCCCTTGGAGAAGTGGAGCCATGTCTTCAGTTAGGAAGCAGCCACCCAGCTCCCCAGTCACTCAATCTATGACCACGCCATTGATCTGTTACCTGGAACCCAACCCCACCATGGCCCCATATACAGCTGCAATCACTGCAAATAGGCAGCTCTGAAGACATACTTGGAGGACATGACAAAAAAGGTTTCATCTGGGTGTCAAAAAGCCCTTGCTCCTTGCCCATGCTGTTTGTAGGAAAGAAAGATGGCGGAATGCGTCCCTGCATAAACTACCAGAAACTGAACAATATCACTGTAAAGAACCGCTACCTCATCCCCAACGCTGACAACCTATGTGACGTATTGACAGGAGCCCAGGTATACTCAAAAATTGACCTGAGAGATGCCTTCAACCAGATCAGAATCAAAGAAGGGTACAAATACAAGACAGCCTTCAAAACTAGATATGGGTTGTACAAGTACTTGGTCATGCTGTTTGGGTTGTATAATGCCCCCAGTACTTTCCAAAGGATGATCAACTCCGTCCTTGGCAAGTACCTTGACCAGTTCTGTGTGGCGTACTTGGATGACATCCTCATATACAGCAAAAGACATGAGGAACACCTCCAACACCTTGACCAAATACTGGAGAAACTCTTGCAGGCCAACCTACACGCCAAGCTGAAGAAACGCAAATTCTTTCAATCTGAAGTTGAATTCCTGGGATATGTGGCAAAGACTGGTGGGTTTGCAATGGGGCAGGACAAAGTAGAAGCTGTAACAGCCTGGCCAGTACCCAAATGCAGAAAAGACGTGAGAAGCTTTTTGGGCCTGGCAAATTATTGCAGGGATTTCATCCAAAAAATTTCTCACATCACCCTGCCCCTGACCCGCCTGTGCTCTGACAAGGTCGCCTTTGTCTGGACTCCTGAGTGCACCGCTGCCTTTGAGACCCTGAAGCTTGCCTTCACCTCTGCCCCGGTTCTTGCCATGCCTGACCCTGCTAAACCTTTTGTGCTGGAGACAGATGCATCTGACTTTGCGGTGGATGGGGTCCTTATTCAGGAAGGAGGGGATGGTATGCTACATCCTGTAGCATATTACTCCAAGAAGATGCTACCAGCTGAAGGGAACTACCCAATATACAATAAGGAGATGTTAGCCATAATAAAGACATTGAAGCACTGGCACAGGTATCTGTGCGGTGCTTAACATCCGGTAAAGGTTCTGACAGACCACAAGAATTTAGTTTACTTCTTCAAACCACGCCAGCAGAACCAACGACAAGCAAGATGGGCCTTGGAACTAGCCAACTATACCTTGACCATAGACTACAAGCCAGGAAAGGTTAACATGGTGACAGACGCCTTTAGCAGGAGAGCCAATATGACCCCCTCCTCTACAGAAATCAAGGACTGCAACACCCACACACTGTTAGACCCTGCCAGCCTAAGGATACATCTGAAGTACTTAAGGATTGCCGCCAGCAAACCCAATGTGATAAAAGCCCAGAAACAGGATGCTTACTCAGTCAAGCTAGTCAAAGCCCTGTCAAAGTGTAATACCCAGTTATGATAGGTATCACTTGCAGGACGTAGGGTAGCAGGTTGGCAAACTGAAACCCAGTCAAGGCGGTAACAATGGGGTACACAGTCATGAGCCAGCAGAAGATCTTGGCATGCACATTGTATCTCCCAAAACTCCCGGCAAAGTAGGTCAAGATATAGTATATGGACGTGTACATGGCAATAGAGAGTGTTGAATGTGGAGACACCAAAGGAGGCCAAGGTCCAGTTTGGGATGAGTTCAGTTGACCAGGATCATAGTAGGAGTCTTGACCTAGTCCTTCTGGAGATGGCCCAAAGAGTTCTGGGCCTGACTGGTAGCCTCCAATCCCAAGGCAAGCTGTGAGCACAGCTGTGAAGATGAGGTGGTTCATCTTCCTTGGATTGGACGGTTGGCAGGGGCTGATTGGTAGTTTTAATTTGTTAGAGGTAAGTTGAATTTCACTTTATTGAGGGTATTAATCTCAATAATAGCACAAGCTATTACTGAGGGGGATCCTTTATTTATAGTGCTCCCCACTTGCAAACTTTTGTAAGTGGGAGTGAAAACAAGGGACTGGGGATCCCAGAAGTTTGGATAAAGTTTTTGGGAAATGGGGTTTGAGAAGATGTCCAAATTCTTGTTCTTGGGCAATCTGCTGGAGGTTTGGCCATTCATGCCTGGAGCCAATGATGTCCCCTGTGTCAGGGATTCCTTCCCTGACTACCTTACTTTCATTGACAATCTTGGGAAAAAGATAATTACAAATCAACATTAGAGCCCAGAGATTGAAGACACACAGTTTAAAAATAACATAACAAAGTCAACAATGCCAGGTAATTGTTTGGATACTTCCAAGACCTGGATTCAAACCCAGGACGCTGTAAATGAAGAGTTAGTTAAGACTGGGACATCCTATAGCTTTGTTTTACCTTTTTATATTCAGCCTATTGAATTGAATTTTGCTTTCAAAAAGCCTTTTGAATTTGAAAACGTTAATCAACTAGCAAACGTCACTTACCGCTCAACTCATGATTGGCTGGATCCAGTAACCCGCTCTCAATCCTAAAGGATATGGTTCCGTACATGAAATCAACCCATCTTCTGAGATTACACCGCTTAATTATCAACCACTTGCTTGTATTTTTGTGGCTGATCCTGGTGAAACAATATGAACTTAAAGATTAAGTTATTTTAAAATCTAGTCAGATATGCCACAAATCACAATCTTCATGTAAATCCTCTCACATCTCAAGAAACTCCTCCCATATTTTCTTCAGCCATGATTTTAAGCCTATTTAAAGGCCCAAACTTATTCATTTCAAATTTTTCCAACAATAAAGACTATTACTCTTCTAGCTACTCATCCACTTTTGATAACACTCCTTTTCTGAAGCCATGAGAGGAATTCTCTTCCTATCTTGGTTTCTAGCCTACTTCTTGTCCAAGGTGTTCACCTTGGAAAATCCAACTCCAACAACAGACTGGTATAATTCCTCCCCAGATGATTCCCACCAGAAGGAATCCCTTGTCAATGGATGGTTCAAATATCCTTCTGGGCATTGGGGACGTAAATTTCACTATGGTCATTCATTTGCTCCCCCACCTACTGAACCTACTCTGGTTAGACCTTACGCCTCCTTTTACCTCTTGACGTATTTGGTGGGCTACTATCTACTAGGGCAATTCAGTTCTATGTTTGGAAGGTTTGCCTATCTAGGACAACTTGGGCATCTTGCAATGGTCATGGTTCCTATTGGCTTGGTCATATCAGGATTAAATGTAGGGGCCTTGGCCCATCAGCTCGGAAGTTTATTCCCTGCAAAGTGGGTCCCTGATACCCTGGTTGTGAAGTCAGCTGATGGGAAAGGCTCATGGGACTTTCCAAATCTATTTTTGGTTTTAAAAGGTTAGTTTGGCTGGGGCCTAGGCCTAAGCAAGTGTTGTGGCCCTCTGAATCCCATTGGCTTGAGTTCAAATTATTTTTAACTTTTGGAATCTGGTTTGGTCAATTTTTGGAAGGTTCAGGGTTATTTTTGGACTCTTCACTTGGGTTTGCCCTTTCTTCTGCAGGGCAGAAATTATTCCCTGGTTTTTTCCCTGTGGTCAGGTACTTTTCTGATTGGTTGTTTTGTATGGTGACTTCTTATTGGCTGGGGAATGGGGCCCATGAGCTGGCAGGGGACCTGCTGGGGGAGGGGTGGGCAAGCGGGTGGCCGGTGGGGGCCAGGCAAGCGCGCAGGAGGCTGGCGGGGGGCTTGCAGGCAGCTGGCTGGGCGGTGGGAGCCTGCTGGGGGGGCAAGAGGCCCACAGGAGGCCCACAGGGGGTGGTGGGAGGCTGGCAGAGGGTGGCAGGCGTCTGCGCGGCGGCAGCAGGCGCCTGCCCAGATGTTAAATTGTTCCGGTTTTCATGAAAATCCGTTTTTTCTGAATTTGGATTTTTATTTCCCCCAAATAAAGGGGGAAATTCTTCATCAAATTTGGCCTCTGTAATTAGGAATTCTCCTATCTTTTCCCAACCTTTTCCTTCAGTCAGAATTTGATTTATGTCAGGAATATTCCTGACACAAAGGACCCAGAATGCCATCACTCAAAGAAAGGGTACTCCCTGAAAGGTTTTACCTTGCTGCTCCATAACAGAATCTATGTACCCAAGGGCCCAACCCAAACAAATGTATTGATTGACCACCACAATTCAGAGATGGCCAGCTACCCAGGTAGACACAAATCCCTCTCAAGTATCAAGCAGAACTATGCATGGCTAGGCATAGACAAAGAAGTAGCTGCCTACATCAACGGCTGTGAAACCTGCGGAAGGACCAAGACGTGTTGCTCTAAGCCAGAAGGATTGCTGAGACCTCTGGACATCCCTGATGCCCCCTGGAAGTCAGTGTCAATGGACTACATAGTAGAGCTCCCCCCTTCAAAATCCTTTGGCGCAATCCTGGTCATGGCCAACTGTTTCACCAAAATGGCCTACTTTGTTCTGACCACTACCCACTGCACGGCAACTGAGATGGCCAGACACTTTCATGACCGCATCTAACACAACACAGCACCCCAGAAGAAATCATCACCAATAGGGGACCCCAGTTCACCTCCCACTACTGGACCCAAGTGATGAAAGACCTTGGAATAAAATGTTGTGTGTCAACCTCCTACCACCCGCAGACAGATGGACAAACTGAACGGGTCAACCAAATCCTGGAACAATACCTCTGATGCTATGCCAACGCCAACCAGGACAATTGGGCTGAGATGCTTCCCATGGCCCAGTTTGCATATAACAGTAAAGACCACACCTCCACTGGAATGTCCCTGTTCAAAGCCAATTATGGGTTTGATCTATCATTGGACCCTAGCATTGGCAGTAAGGAACAGAACACAGCGGGACAATCTTGAATTGAACAAATACATGCCACCCTGGAAACCTATCTAAGGAACTTGACCTGCGTTGTTAAGACCTATAAAGCATTTGCCAACAAGAAAAGAATCCCCAGGAAACCTCTGAAAATAGGCAATGAAGTTTACCTTGACTCATGGAACGTTCCCCTGCACGTACCCAGCAGAAAGCTAGCCTGCCGCCGCTGTGGCCCTTACAAGATTGTGAAGCAAATAGGGGAAGTGGCGTACAAACTAGAGCTGCCGCCTACTTGGAAAATCCACAATGTCTTCCACCGATCACTGCTATTCAAGAAAGAGGGAACCTCCCTTCCCCATCAGAAGATAAAGACCAACCCTTGACCCATCCAAGAGGGGCGCTCAACCAAATATGAAGTAGAAACATCCATGAACACTGCCTCCACTACAAGACCCCACAGTACTACATCAAATGGGTAGATTACCCCCCCCCCAAAGAAAGCACCTGAGAACCGGTCTTCAACCTACCTAACACACAAGAAGCCATACAACAATACCTGGAAAAGGGGACCCAGAAGAAGGAGGGCACCGGGAGAGAAAGGGATGATGTCACAAGTGACAAACTCTTATCAACCATACTTATCAAAAAACCCAACTACAAAACTCAAACCCTGGCATCTTGCGGGCCGCCAGCCCGCAGTTTTTTGGGCTCAAATCAGAACAGGATTTGACTTTGGAAAATCCTTTTAAGCTTGAAAAACCAAATGTACATACGCCAATACTCTCCACACTGGGGGTTCCTGTTAAGACAGCCAATCAACGGGCAGGCCTAGCCACTGATTCCAAAGTAACTTGGGCCCGCACGGAAGGGGAAACAGAGAATTTTTCCTATAGAACGCGGGCCACCCAGAGGCAGCCAATCCCCCAACCTGACTAGGGAATTTGAGCTTCCTCAGTTTGAAGCAGCCAATGAGATAACCCCCGCAACTGACGCCACCAAAGACTGGGAAGACCTGGTAATTGGGAAAACCTGGGCCAACAAAATTTGGGAAAGTTTTACCATGACAGATGGGCATACTTATACCCTGGGCCACCAGGAAGATGCCCATTTCCATCCTTTCAATAAAGTGACATGAACCTTTGGTTCAACCAGATCATACCATACTTGTTATTAGTTTTATTTCATCTACAGTCTACTCCTTGCGGCTCTGCTCCCCGTGCTCACCTACCCCAAGAAACCGCAGACCAGCCGCCTGAACTTTACTGTCTACCAGGAGCTCCCTTTGGCCCAGTACATTTTACTAAGTACCCACCCAACCCGGCGTATTTGGAGTTTACTCTGGAGGAGATCCTAATCCACAACCCGGAAGCTAGAACTAGAGAAACTGAAAACGTATACAGAGAAGGCATCAAAATCACCATACCTCCTCTGCTATTCCGAGACAAGTATAATTTCCTGCCTGCATATTTGGTTCCAATGACACCGCCCCACACCCTGCAGCCTGACCACCCGCAAGATTCTGTTGCCACTGATGAATCCACTTCTGCCCAAGTATTTGGGGTGATGTATATCACCCTCACTGGATCGATTGATTCCATGGTGCCTACAAGCGGACCTTGGGCAGTCCTTGGGAAATTGTTATCTTATATTGTAAAGTTAGCCCCAATCCTGTGGTGGGCTCTCCCTGCTGGGCCCGCGGGCTGTCTGCCTGCAAGCTCTCAGGAACCCCCCACAAGTTGGATCCCTGAAAACTCCTGATAACTGATGGGGGCAAAGAATTGACCTCCAAAGACACCAATGTGTACCTCACCAAAAATGGGGTCAAACACACCGTCACAACACCGTACCATACACAGGCCAATGGACGTGTAGAGTGGCTTAATGGTAGCCTTGTGCAAGCCCTAGACAAACTCACTGCCGGGAGACCTGAAGACTGTATAAGCAGCTACCAACTGCATTATTTGTGTGCCAAACCCAAGTGAACAGATCCACCAGAAAAAGCCTGTTTGAACTGGTATACGGCACACAGCCAAATATCATTCAAGCATTGACAGGACCCAAACTGGAAATTCCAAGTCAAGTCCGCCCTTGCTCAGATCCTCAAGTAGTAGATGCCAACAGCAAACAAGCAGCCAAAGAAAAGAATAACTTAAAAAAAGACTTTTGTTCCCATCTGCAATAGACATGAAGTCGGGGACAAAGTCTGGGCCATAAATGTTGACAAAAGCAAACTTCAACCCAAGAAAGTAGGGCCAGCAATCATTCTAAAGGTAAACAACAATAACACTTACCTTGTGCAAGGGCTTGGGAAACGCAAGCAAGACAAGACCTTACACCATGATTGCCTACGACCCTGCAAAGCAAGACAGAAACAACAAGAAACCGCCCTGCCTGCCACCAAACAACAACTGATTCAATATGGCGCCAGGCTCCTGACAACCTCCCTGATAACCTGCCCCCAGAGGAGGCCAACCTTCAGCCGGGGGGTGTCAAAACTGCAGGCTTGACCCGCCAGCAAGGTTCCAACCAAGTGGGTTTGTGACCCGCAATCCAATTATCCAGTCACCCAAAGCCAGACTAGGAAGTCAACTCAAATTACCAAATCCAATAACATGAACAGATGATGATCCTTCATGGTGGATACCTCAATTTGGCGCTTGACTCATTATCAGGATCAAGCCACCCCCTTCTTCCATCCAGCCGTGTGATCACCAATCTTGTTCCTACTATCCTTGATTCACATGAACTATATAATCATTATCTCTCAATAAAGATTATTATCTATCTTCTAAATATTTTTCCCTGTGTAACTCTGCTAAAACAGCACAGTTACAACAGTAAGAAAAAAAATCTTGGTATCAGCAGATTGTCTCAGTCTGATGTAACTCACATTGACAGGTATATTGGGTTCTTTCATTCCTCATCTTGGGAAATGGGCACCTCTAAAGCATGCAGTCTGCTATATTATGAAGTTAGATCCAGTTCTTTATCTGGCTCTACTACATAATTGACCTTCAACTGGTTCCTTGACTGATAGAGTGTAAGAGTGTGTTACAGAAGTAACAATTTTGAGACCCCAGACGGGAATCAAACCCGCTCCTAGCCACCAGGCGGGGCTAGCGAGTGGGGAAGATTTGCCTGCACCTGGATTTTTGCTTTTCAAAGCAAATCCAGGTGCAGGAACCATTCCTGCCCTGGTGGTAGCTGCAGGGCCTTTTCTGGGCCCTGAAAGCTATTCCCAAGCCTTGGTGGGTTTGGCTGGGCCTGGGCAGGCTAATTTTAGCTGCCCAGTAAACCCAGTTTAAGCCCACCCTCCATTTAGTAATTTGGGGTCCCCAATTGGAGACCCTTTTTTAATCAAGTTCCTGGGCCTCAGGAAAGCCTATCATGCCAGTCCAAAAAAGGTGATCAAATTGGGAAACCCCCCATAACCCCAGAAGCCAAACCTGCCAGAACCAATGGCCAGCCAAGCCAAGATGGACCACCAAAAAGTCAAACAACTGTTCCTGGAAACCCCAAAAATGACCTTGGAGCAGCCAACCAAACAGCAGAGCCTGAGATGTCAAGCCTTGCCACCCAGATAGCACCAGAAGAATGCCCAGAGGCATTTGCATGTGAGTAATTATATAAATCAGAAGCACCTGAAAAAAGTTCTGTATTGTCATTCTTACCAACAAACTTGTTATGAACCTTTGGTTCACCTATCAGTTTCCATACCTATTTTTAATACTCTGCCATCTGCATACACCCAAGCATCAGCACCCATCCACTGGGATAGATATCCAGACTTCAGTTGACAAAACAGAAGTCTTTGACTACTACCGTCCACCCAAAGCTCCATTTGGCCCTGTGCATTTCACTGAGTATCCCCCAAATTCTGACCATGAACCCTAGACCTTGGAAGACTTGCAGTGGTATGCCTGCCCAAACGCACCCAAGGAACCCTACCAAATTGTCCGTGACGGCAAAGCAATCACCATCTACCCTTTGATCTTCAACGGGAAGTACAACAATCCTGCTGCCTACCTGGTCCCCATGGAACCACCCCCGACACCCAACCTGACCATCTCAACCCTACCCACCTCTGATGCCACTGGCCAGAGTAGTCAATTCCTGTGAGTGCCAGGTAAGGCACTCACAGGATTGATTGACTCCGCCTTGCCAGCGGCTGGGCCTTGGGCTGTGGCTGGGAAGGCCCTTTCCTACCTGGTAAAGTTAGGCCCCATCATCTGGTGGGCCATTCCAGTACCTGCTTCAACTCCTCCCTCACCTGCTGGAGCTCCAGGGTACTCCTGGTATCCTGACAGAGTGGTGAAAAATCCCTGGTAGATTTTATCTGATAAAAAATACACTTGAAAACACAGTTTTTATGTCCTCTGTTAAGCATTTTTAAATCAAAAACAAATAGGTCTCAAATATTATTTAATAGACTTAGAGATTTATTATATTAATACCCTTGATGTGGCTAATAAATCGGTTTACCTTTATGAAAATAATTATTAGCCTTTATTATTTAGGGAATAAAATTAGTTGTTTTCTTTAGACTGATTTAAATGATTAAATTAGGATCAACATTTAAAGCTTTAACATGTTTTTATAAAAATATTAGTTAACTTATTCCATGCCGAACAAAAAATTCTAAAGCCTGACTGGTTGTATGCCAAAACTAAATATAAGTTCACTTTAGCCTTGATGTGTATTGGCCTAAAAGGCTAATTTGCTGGCAATCAAGTCTGCCTAGCTTAAAAGCCATCGAGTTCACTTCACTGAGCAAAGACACAATTGCTAATTGGTGAAATCAATTTTCTCAGTCCATTTAAAGTTAGCACGATAAACCTGTCTCGTACTTCAAGGTACTATCTGTGAAGAGTCTGAAAAAGATCTTAGTAAATCTAAGCAGCTTCTCTACTCCATCTGCAAAGCACCCACATTAAATATTATTATTTACACCTTTAAAGGATATGGCTGATTATCTTGCGTCGATTTACGGCACAGAAAAAGACAAGTAATCCCTTCTTTTTATATACTTTCACTTTTTAGTAATTTCTTTTGTTTAAAACTGACCATTTCTGTTTCTTACAAATTAAATGTTTCTACACTGAATGATTTTTTACTTTTTGCTTTTTAGGGTTAATTGTTCCTTTTACTTTAAAATCGGAGCTTGCCGGCACGGTGAGAGATGCTCCAGGAAACATGTTAAACCCACTTTTTCGCAAACTATTCTCCTCCCAAATGTTTATTTGAATCCAAACCACAGCACCCCGGGAATTTTAGACGAAAAAGCTCATCAGCAACATTTTGACGACTTTTTTGAAGATTTCTTCATTGAATTGGCTAAATATGGAGAGCTAGAAGAAATGAACATCTGTGATAATGTTGGGGATCACCTAGTCGGAAACATCTATGCTCGTTTTAGATACGAAGAGGAAGCCGGAAAAGCAGTAGATTCATTAAACAAACGCTTTTACGCAGGTAAAAATTGCTCTTGGTGGTATTTAACAATATAGGGAAACCACTTTATGCTGAGCTTTCTCCAGTTACCGATTTTCGTGAAGGTAAGTTTTAAGCAATATACTGTCTAATCGATTTAGCCTGCTGTCGTCAATATGAAAACAGTGAATGCACTCGAGGAGGTTTTTGCAATTTCATGCACTTAAAAATGCCATCTCGGAAACTCCGGAAAGATCTGCACATCGCTCAAAGAAAGACAATACAGATGAATCGCTCCCGCCGTCGGAGCTCTCCTTCTCCTAGCCGTGGTGATCGAAGAAACGGTGGATATTGATGTACAAAGTACTTGAAATCCTTACTCGCTTTATTGAATTAAAAGAGCTATTATAGGAAATGCTCCAAAATGAGGTACACCTTAATTTCATACGGGCTTTTTCAAAAGCAGACTTTTGATATCTGTTATTAGGCCCCGCTCAGCTTACCTTAAACATTAAATGAACATTCGAGTTATCGTTTTTTGTATATTAGAAACTTATGTGCGGGTTTGGGCTTTCTATTTTTACTGGGTTCCAGGAAAGCCTTTCGAATAAAGTGACGTTTATATCAATAGAGTATGGGTCTGATCAATATGCATTAAATACACTTCTTTAAATGCTAAATGCATCAGTTAAAATTGGATGCCATTTAGGCCCTAGAATTTTCTTTTTTGAAATATTTTATTAAGCACTTTTCTGAAATTTTATGGATAAACCTTAAAAGAGTTTAATAGCCGATGGATTTGGAGTTAGAATACTTAAAGTTTGTTTAAGTCCTGACTTTTTTAAAGCTTAAATTCAATTACTCAGGTTTATTTGAAGCTTAATAAATCAAAATTAAGATTTTTAAATCCCGAGTTTTGCGATTAATCCAAGGTAACCATGTTTCACCATGTTACTAAATGAATGCGTTCAGAATAACTCTCGGCTATTTATATCCTCTGAATCTCTCTAGAATTCAAGTATATGGTACAAAAAGGAATTTTAAAATAAGAAGCTTATATTGCTAAGGCTGCAAATATGGTTTAGGGATTGGATTCAGTAAAGCTAACCTTTGATATAAGATATTATGGAGCCTCAGCTTTAACTAAATTTATATAAAAAATCACATCTCAATTTAAATAATTGAGTTAGAAGAAGACAACTAGTAGAGCTCTTCATTAAAAAGACATTGTCAAGATTTTGGGTTCTTGAGGAAGAACTATTGTGTTTATTAAAGGTATTATGCATGTTGATATTGGGAGATCTGTATGGAGACAGATGTGCTTCCAATTGGTGTGTGAGATTGTAGCAACTGGTGGAGTTCCATTGTTACTGGAGCCAAGTAAAGGGAGAGTCCTGTGGTCTTTGGGACGCGACACCGGCAGAGGTGGTTTGGCAGGATTCTGGAAGTATCAATAATACGCTCTTATTGTACTTGGCACTAATACTATTTGGTTTAGTAGTAACATTGATGATTCTTATTTGTCTGCCTTCCAAGTAATCTTGGAAGAGCTTTTTATAGAGTAAAAGGCAGCAGTCAGACTAGTGTCTAGCTGCAGATAACTCTTACTAGCTAGCCTATCATCCCCAAGCTACTAGTTTCAACCCCCAGAGTTGGATTTCAAACCCAAATAAGGTTTTGGAATGAGGTAATCTCCTAGGCTTCTAATTTCTCCATCTTATTCTACCTGGCGGAAGTACATCTGTTTTTGGAATCCCAAATAGCTAGCACTTAGCTATAGAAGCTTCTGAATTGACCAATGACCTGTAACCCAGAATGTCTGAGGTAGTTTCTGGATTGCAACCTATAATAGCCTTGATGTATTTTTTCTGTATTCCAGAATAGATGTCTTGCATCTGGCTGTGTCCCGTCTATTGTTGACCCATAGTTTTAGTGATGAGAATATGGACCATTCAATCCTGATAGATCAGGATTTCCTGATATGGGATAAATAAATTAGTCATGAATATCTTTTAGCATTATATACCAGCTTATTTAGATAGTCTGCTCATTTTCATATATGAAAAATTTTCCAGTTAAAAATTGCCCCCTTCTAATTAATAAAAGAAGAAGTTGTAGCACTAACTATTATACATGATATTTATTACTTATAAGTTTTATCAAGTTTTTATCAGGAATTTATATAAACTATTGATAAGGAGCGCCTTTTGGGGAAGCTTCAAATATAAAAATAGGAAGAGAAGGAGTATATTTTATTGGATGATACTTTAGACTTATATAGATTTAGCTGTGGCGGGGATATTAGTTGGACCAAACCCAGGGGCTGGTCATGTGCTGGATGGGTTCAAGTTGTTGGATACTTGGACAGTCATGTGATATTGGTTTGGTGCCATTTCCAGTATGTTGAAAGGTATATTGGAAAGGCACCAAATTGGGCAATGACTGGATGTTAGGTGTGATGGCGATAGCTGGAATACTTGTACAACCAGACCCTCAACACTATGAAAAGAGACAACCTAAAGGTAGAGATTCCAACTTTCATAAGTATAGTGTATGCATGTCTATTGATGTATTTTAGGGTAAATCTTTAAACCTTATTCTCAATAAAAATTACCAACAACTTTTTTACTAGAATGAGAGCAACTTTCAGGATTAATTTATTTAATTTTTTAAAATTCAGGCTCTTTTTTCTATAATCTAAAGTTTAAAATTAGTAGGATTCAAACTCTGGCTACCTGTTTTCTTTTTCTTGTGCTTATGTTTTTCCTTTTTGTTTTGTTTAAAAAAATCTTCTATTTTGATAATTATTTTATTTTAGAGCTCTGGGTTTGAGTACTTTTCTAAGCAGCAGTTGTGTAAGCACTGTCTGCTGCCTGACATCCAAATCTTATCAAACTGTTTTAAAACAGCCACTTACCTCATTTCCCAGTTGCTGAAACAACTCAACTGTATGATATTATTTTCTCAAAAACTATAAATATTAAAAACTCTATAATAGTAGGCTTTAAGCCAAATTTTTAGTCATTTGGCTAAAAACATTTTCCATTAGCTTCAAATTATCTTTAATTTCAAATCTTAAGCTTCAAACTACTTGAAATTGGATTTTAAACCCCTACCTCTTACAATTTCAAATTTGTTGTCTTTTCTTAGAATTAAATTTGATCATTTTACTTCCTTTATAATTAAGTTAGAAATTTTGTTTTTTTAATCTTTGATTTATATTAAATGAAAGTAATAAATCAGCAAACTGTTTATTTACTTTCTATTATATTCAATTTTAAAACTGATGCTTATAGATTTTTAGAAAATTACACTTGTAGCAACTTCTTCAATATAGATATATCTTTGTTTATCACCATAAATTCAGTTAATACTGTCAAAACAGCAGGGTCAAACTCCCAGAAAAAATCTGCACAAGAGACCCTGTACCACTTGAACTGAATTTCCCACAATTCAAAGCCAAATGTGGAAGTCAACTCATGTTTCTAAACAAGACAGTAAGAATCTGTGGAAATCTCTACTTGGTGAACAGCTAAATTTGGCAATTGAATCATTACAAGGATCAAGCCACCCCCTGTTTAAACCAAATGATTGATTGTGACAATAATGTTTCTCTTAAAATTATTCCCTCAAACTATATAAGTCTTATATCACAATAAAGATAATCATCTAGTTTTCAAAATAATTCCCCCTTTTAACTTGCTAATACAGCACAGTTACAACAACTGTCAGGAAGCCAGGCATTAGGTGACTCTGGACGGGGTGCTGCCAGGCCAGTGGGTAATGCCCACCATAGGATGGGTGCTAACTTGATAATATAGGATACAGATTGCCCAAGCAAATCCAGGGCCCAGAGTTGGGCACCATAGTGTCTACCATTCCTGTCAAACTAATGTAGAGTACTCCAAACAATTGAGTGGACATGGTCTTGGCAGCAGTTGTGGGATAATGGCAATCTCCTAAGACTAATATGAAAGCTGATTTACTTATTCTGAATTCAGCCAATAACACACCATCACCAACAGTTGATGTCACCAAGGATTTCCAAGCCCAAGTAAAATCCAGCACCCAGCACAAAAGAATTTACAAAAAGATTTTTCATGACAGATGGGCATACTTATACCCTGAAGTTATCAGGAAGTTGCTCATTGCCATTTTTGCAATAAAAAGTATTATGAACCTTTAGTTCACTCAAGTTATTCTATATTTATTATTAGCACTTTTACATTCACAGATTAATTACTCCAACCTTACCCTGCCAGCCTTTTAATTATCAGCAAAAGTTACAAGTTTTGAGCTATACCACCCTACTGTAACACCTCAAGGCCCAGTATGATTCTTTGAGTATTCCCCTAAGCTGGCTTACTTGTTACACATGACACCATCAGTGGACCCTCAATCCAGTTGCCCTATGGAACTTGAGACTACCACTGATACAATCTTAACTCAGCTTATTTGGTGTCCTTTATATTACCTCACTGGCCTCATTGATTCCATGGTACCTGCC